>CM038233.1:71437135-71609124 GCA_021442155.1 Cymbidium sinense
TCATCTTGATCAGCAATCATCATGGGATGATCAATCAATTAAATTGGATTAAACCAAGTCAAACCTAAGGGTTGATCAAGTCAACACTTGATCTAAAATGAAACTTTACATAGCCAAATTCCACCATAGGCCAAATTGATTGAAACCATTGATCTAAGTTCACTCATGACCTATATTTGAACTTGACCAAGCCAACATTTGAGCCTAGCCTAGCCCAATTGGCACACTTGACCCAAGTTGACCCATTTTGTCCTAAAGGATTAAAATGTGTCAAAACTTGATCTAAGCCAAATTGATCCAAACTAATGGGTCAAGTCCATTTCAAATCACTTGTGGAACTTGACCAAAGCCTCAATTGGCCAACTAGACCTAACCTAATTGACCTTAGAACATGACCTAAAGGGGTCATGTTGAGCCAAATTTAACTTAACCCAAATTGATTGGAAACAAAGATACCAATCCACTCCATATGACTAACCTAACCCAAACCTACCCTTGACCTACCTCAAATAGGTCAAATGGGTCAAATGGGTCAACATCCTCAAGTCCTAAAGTGGATGTAGAACTTGAGGAGGATACATTTAAAGAATTAATAGAATTACCACTTGATTTTTACTTGCCTTGTGTTCATAATTTTAAACATAAAAGTTTAGTTCCTCACACATGGTCTAGGCACATGTCAGAGTATTTTGAAAAGATATGGAACAATACAAGTAGGGAAGCACAATAAAGAGCAGGACTAGGATTCAGTACAGTGGGTCCAATCGATGACGACCATTACTACTTGGTTGTTACCAATCATTTGGAGTCTGATAGCTTGTTTTCACATAACACTGACTCTTATGAGAATGTGTGTCTAGAAATCTTAGATGATCCAGATGATATTTAATTCAAAGAATCACCTTCATAATTTGAAGAGAAAATCCATTCAATAATAGAGAAGCTCAAAGAAATCAACCTCGGGATAGAAGAAAATCCACGCCTGACGTACATCAGTTCAATATTGAATGAAAAAGAAACTAATGAGTTAGTTAGGCTATTGACTGAGTTTAAAGACTACTTTGCATGGAGTTATGAAGAAATGCCAAGATTATCTCCTAACATAGTGGTCCACAAGCTTATCGCTACCCCTATTATGCAAGCTCCTAGATGCACGTGATTAGAAATTAAACAACTGGTCATTTCTAAAGTCAAGAAATTGATCGATGCTAGTTTAATCAGGGAAGAAAAAATCCTACCTGATTAGCCTGTGTCATCCCAGTTAAGAAATAGAATGGCCAAATTCACATATACATCAATTTTAGGGACTTAAATAAGGCATGTCCTAAGGATGAGTTTCCTCTTCATATACCAGAATTAATGGTGGATATTCTCATCATGCATATTTTATTTCATGGATGGCTCATTTGGCTACAACCAAATCAAGATGTCTCCTGCAGATGAAAGAAACACTGCTTTACAAACCCCGATTGGATCTTCTATTATAGGGTGATGCCTTTCGGCCTTAAAAATGCTAGTGCTACATACCAACGGACCATGACTCAGATCTTCAATGAACTCATCCATCATTAGGTTGAGAGATACATTGATGATCTAGTAGTCAAGAGCAAAGAAAAGGAAGACTACCTCTTTGACTTGAGAGTAGTTTTCGAATGGTTAAGATAATATAACCTCAAAATGAATCCCCTGAAGTGTGCATTCGAAGTAGCATCAGGGAAATTCCTTGGGTTTGTTCTTCAACACCGGGGAATAGAGATAGATCCAAAAAAAATCAAAGCTATCTTAGAAATACCATCTCCTAAGAGTTTAACTCAACTCAGATTCTTCCAAGGATGGCTGGCTTATCTAAGATGCCTTATCTCCAACCTATCAAGAAGATGCAAGCCATTTTTGGCACTTATAAAAAAGGATGCTAAGTTTAAGTGGGATGATAACTGCCAACATGCATTCGAAGACATCAAGCAGTATTTGGTGAAGGCGCCAATTCTCGCATTCCCTATCCCGGCCAGCCCACTCATCCTTTAAACTACTGCATTGGATGACTCTCTCGACACTCTGTTGGCCCAAGCCAATATTGAAGGAAAGGAGAGCACTCTATACTACCTCAACCATCTTCTAATCCTTGGTGACATGAACTACCCATCTATCAAGAAATATTGCCTAGCTTTAATCTTTACTTCCCAAAAGCTGTAGCATTATATGCTTTCTCATAAAGTGAATTGATCTCCAGGACAAATCCACTATAGTATCTCATGACCCGGACAATGATATCCAGACGTTTTGCATGCTAGTCCATGATACTTTCATAGTTTGATATCACATTTGTACCCCCTGCGTGTGGTAAAAGGATAGGCACAAACAGATTTCTTAGTAGCATACCCACTTCCTTTTGATTCTCTGCTTAGTGATAATCTCCTTGATGAACAAATCATGAACTTAGGAGAGGCCAGCAACCACCGATGAGAGATATATTTTGATGGTGCAGCTTATTTTCATAAAGGGAAAGCACCACGATCTATTCTCCTAATAAAGGCAGGGGTAGTAATAGTTCTCTTTACTCCATTTCGCGATGTGATGAGATTCTCATACTACCTATCCAACCCGTGCACTAAAAATAAAGCTAAGTATGAAGCTTTGATTATTGGTCTAGAGTTAGTCATCACTATCAGCTCAAGAGCATCAATATCTATGGGGATTTTCAGTTGGTCATCAATTTGATTGTCGGGTCTTACAAGGTTCTCAAACTAAAGCTTCATCACTACCATGAGTATACCATGAAGCTATTGGCTCAAATTCTCAAAATCACCATCAACAAGGTTCCCCAAGGAAAGAACGTAGTAGCATATGCTTTGATCAAACTTTCCAAAGAATTGGCATGTCTGGAAGATGAGTCCATTCTAATAAGGGTCTAAAATAAACAAGTCATGTCCCTTATTGATGCTAAACTCATCGAGAGACTTTCTCTTGAAGGGGAGGTTGTCGTTGCCAAAAAGGATGAGGACCTGGATTGGAGGCAACCATTCATAGATTATTTAAACACTGGCAAACTACCTTAAGAAAAGTCACAAGCCCATCAAGTGAAATAGAGAGCTCTCTCCTACGCTCTCATTGATGGCACCCTGTACCGTCGGTCATTTGACCAAATGTGGTTACGCTATTTAGGAAAACACAAAGCCCATGGCATTGTAACTAAGGTACATGCAGGTCTATGTAGAGCACATCAATCTGGTCCGAAGATGAAGATAAAGATCAAGAGACCAGGATACTATTGGCCTTCGATGATCACAGACTACATGGATGTGGCTAGAAGATGCCATCACTGTTAGGTGCACGGTGTGGTCCTCCACCAACCACCCAACATTCTACACCCAACCTTGGCCTCATGGCTATTCGAGTGTTGGGGTACCGACATTATAGGTCCGATCGATCTTTCTTCTTCTAAGGGTCACCAGTTCATTCTAGTTTTCACCGACTACTTTTCCAACTGGACAATTTTTCAGGAATCATATCGTATATAGGTTCAGGGTCCCTCAACAAATTATATTCGATAATGGTACTGTATTCAAAAGCATAAAGATCAATAGCTTTGCCAGAAGACATAGTATAGATTGGAGATACTCTATCATCTACTACCCTAGTGCAAATGGCTTAGCAAAAGCATTCAACAAAACTCTCATCTAGATATTGAAGAAAACACTTGATGATAATAAATGATAGTGGCATGAGCAGTTGGTTGAAGCTTTGTGGGCCTACCACACCACATACCGGACTCCAACTCAGTATACTCAATTTTTCTTAGTGTATGGGTCTGAAGACGTTCTACCTTTAGAAGTCCAACTCCCATCACTAAGGATAGCATTGGGTAGCAAGATCACTTTAGAGCATAATGCAAAGTTAGTTAGAAGGGAAAAAGTTTAGAAAAGTCATGCATGTCAAAACCTCGAGTTGTACAAAGCCAAAATGATTCAAGCCCATAACAAGCTAGTCTGCCTAGGTCATTCCAAGTAGGAGAACTTGTGTTAGTCCTAAGGAGACTAATTGTTGCCTGTCAAAAGATGAGAGGCAAGTTTGAACCCACTTGGGAAGGCCCCCATGCCATAGAGAAGGCCTACCAAGGAGGATCCTATCAGCTTATTGATTGTAAAGGGGAACACCTGATGCTTCCAATTAATATGCTTTACCTAAAGAAATATTACCCATGAAATAAATCATGTTTGAAAATAATTGTTAATAAAAGAACAAAAATCTGATTCCATTCATCAAATCTTCTCTTCTTTCGAAGCGTTGTTTGCTTGTCTTGCGAATCTGCCATGATGTGTTAAAGGTAGGTGTAAGAATCCCCCATCGACATCCTATCCCTGTTTCACATCACAAACACAACCTCCCAACGCTATTATAATAGGTGTGAGAGAATCCAAGAGGCATCCTATTTTGATTAACACAACTAAGTTAGGTGTAAGAGAACCCAACCGACATCCTTTCTTAGTCAAAATTTCTAGTTTCCATCCATAGCATCATTTCATCAAACTCCCTAGTGTGTTTAGGATAGGTGTGAGAAAACCCAAGAGGCATCATATTCCTGTTAACACATACACAAACCAAACACAAATCTTTTATCTCGGGCTACTTTGATATGGGAGCAAGCCCCCTATGACACTCACTCATTAGCTGCTCTAGGTCAGGTTTACATGCTACCTTGCTAGCATGTCACCTCAGTGATCATTTATTGAAATATGTGATTTCCCATGCTTTCTTCCTAACTTGATCATTGCAAACCAACGAGCACCTTATTAGTTTGGTAGGCTTCACTTTCCAGCTAGTGAGCTACTTCATGTTGACTTTGTTTAAGAAGATGGAAGTCCCCGTGCTTTCTTGTTGAAACAGCCATCACGCACTAACTAGGTTGAGCATATTTGAGGTTTAGGGTAAGTCCCCCAGAGGCTCCTTTCCTCTTGACTACTTTGAGATATAAGTCCCCGGGCATTCAGGTCACCATTCGATGACACTGCCAAGCTAAGAGATTATCAATTCTACTATAAAAAGATGTGAGTCCCCGTGCTTTCTTCCTAGGCTGATTATTGCAAACTGACTTATACCTTAGGTTGGTTGATGTTTACTATGCTGATATAAACTCACCTGGTGAGTACACCACTGTCGGCAAATGTGAGTCCCTGCGCTTTCTCCTTGAGTTGGACACCGAATATCTATTGGATATATGACTAGCTATGTCATCTTCTCTGGGGTGTTAGATTAAGCCCTTTAGCGGCCCCATCCCCTATGAGCATTCTATTTGGATCACATCCTTTATGACCCCATTTAAACACTACCTAGATTACTCTTGGATTGGACAGTCCCTCTTTCCTAGTAGCCAACCCTGTGGTTGGAGAATTTGTTTAGTAAATATGCAGATTCTCCCTTAGTTCAGTAAATCTGAGATAGGTCTAGGCTGACATAAGCCCCTTCTCAATTTGATCCATCGTAAACCAACGAAATCCATCAAAACAAAAATATAAAAAATGAAATTAATCTTTGACTATCCTTGAGTTGATTTAAGTCCTCCAGCGACATTCACTCAATAGTCAGCCTTACGTTAGGTTCGATTTGTTGCCCAAAGTACTCGATCACCCCAGTGGTTCCTTATTTCTAGAAGATGTGAGTCCTCATGCATTCTTCTTAAGACTTGACCATTGCAAACTGAAAGGCATCCCTTTGGTTGGATAGTCCTACCTTGTGGTTGGTATACTCGATTGGTAACTGAGTCAGGTCTCCACGCCCTACCTGCAGTTCATCGTAAACCAATAAGATCCATCATAATCAAAATAATCTAAAAAATAAAATCTACCTGTGACTATCTTTGAGTTGATTTAAGTCCCCCAGCGGCATTCACTCAATTGTTAGCCTTAGGTTGGGTTCAATCCATATTACCACCCCAAAGAATCGTCCCTACTTTAGAGGATGTAAGTCTACTATATTTTCTTCCTAGTACAGCTGTTGTATACCAAAAGGCACCCCTTTAGTTGGATAGTCCTAACTTGTGGTTGGTAGACTACTCCCTTTGGATTGGTAAATCTGAGTTAGGTCTAGGCCTCCATGGCCCCTACTCAATGCTATTCATTACAAACCAATGGGATCCATCATAATCAAAACTAAAAAAAAGATGAAACTTATCTTTAACTATCTTTGAGTTGATTTAAGTCCCCAAAGATTCACTCAATGGTCGCCTTAGGTTGTTCAATCTGTTGCCTTATCAATAGATTACCCCAGCAACTGATCCTTACTTTGGAGGATGTAAGTCTACTACGCTTTATTCCTAGTACAACTGTTGTATACTGAAAGGCATATCTTTGGTTGGCTGGTCCTGCTATGTGTTTAGGAGACTACCCCTTTAAATTGGTAAATTTGAGCTAGGTCTAGCCTCATGGTTCGCCAAGCATCCATCGCAAACTAACAGGATCCATCTCAAAATCCAAAATCTAAAAATCTGAAATAAATTTGAAACAAACAAATCTAATGAAACAGAGAAGTAAAACAACCAATCAATCTAAATCAAATCTTGGCTTCTTTTCAGTGAGATGCAAATCTTTCTAGTCCCCCAACGGATTTATAATTCTAATCCCTCAATGGATTTCACAACCCCTCCCTTGTGGATGATTTGAACTTGCTTCCCTAGTGGAGAGTTCACTTTGCTATCCCCCATGGAGTCAAAATAAATTAAACAAACAACAAATTAAAATAAATTCAACCCTCTTCCCCAGCGAAACTCAAATCAAATCTCTCATTCTCTTGTGGATGACTTGAACCTGCTTCCCTAGTGGAAGGTTCACCTACTCTATCCCTTAGTGGATTTCTCTTATGTCTTGGGAGCCACATTGCACTAAGCTCTGGATTCCTTCTACACCTTGGGTTGGGGTAGATATGTTTTGCTAGTGCTTGTGATCCGTTGTTGTGTGATCATGTGCCAAATACGTGTTCCCTATCACACCACACCTATTGCCTTTGCCACCTCATTTTTAGGATGAGCTCTCAATCTCTCCATCTTAGATATAGGACTTCTCTTATACACTAAGGGATCCTTAGTCTTAAGACACATCTAGTGGTTAGGTGGACACTCAACCTAGCCTTAGGACTTAGAAGGGTTAGCCATAGGAATAGGTCATGCCTTGTGGGTGTTAGGAAAATTTGCCTACCCTTGAACCATTTCTCACTTCTTCCTTCAAGTCAACTCAAATCAACTTATTTGATTTTCTCAAACTCAAATCATTCCATGTGATTGAAATCCATGATTGAAATCCATGATTGGAATCCATGATTGAAACCCATGAATGAAATTCCTAAGTCCAAAATCTTTCCTAAATCCTTAATTTCCTCATGGACTTAGCTTAGATCAACTTCAAATCAATTCAAACTCATGAGATTTTCACAACTCATTTATATTCTCATTTATATTCACATATATAAATGAAATATAAATATAAATCAATCAAACCAAATTCAAAAGTCAAGCTTCAAACTAAAATTTCCTAAGTCCTTAAATTCTTTAATGGACTTACAAATCATGATCAAATCATTTCAAATCCTTGAAATTTTCTCATGATCCATTTATATTCTCATTTATATTCACATATATAAATGAAATATAAATTCAAACAATCAAAACCTATTCCAAAAATCAAACTCAAATCCACTCAAAATCCAACCTAAGTCTTTCAAGTCAAAATCTAGAACTTAGTCAAATCAACTTCAAATCAAGCCATACTCTTGATTTTCTTTCATAATTCAATCAACCCTACAATCATGAATCCAAATATAAATACAAACTTCAATCACTTAATCCAAATCCAATTCAAAAATCAAACTCCAAATCCATTCATATTCTTCCTTTAAATATGAAATTGTCAAATGAATCAAAACCATTTGACCAAACCACTTGGTAAAATGGATTTATATTTCAATCATAAGTCCATATACAAGTTCAATCAAGCTCAAATCAAGCTTTGACCAAGCTTTGACCAAGCCATTTGACCCACTTAGGCTCACTTGACCCAAAGTGACCTAAAGTACCCTTATGAGCCAAATTCTAATCCTAACCAAATTGGATTGAATCAAACTCACCTATTCCTCATCATGATCAACAATCATGGATGATCAATCAATCAAATTGGTCAAACCAAGTCAAACCTAAGCCAAGTCAACACTTAGCCAAAATAAAAAACCTAACATAGCCAAAATCCACCATAGGCCAAATTGATTAAAACCATTGATCTAAGTTCATTCATGAACTATGTTTGATCTTGACCAAGTCAACATTTGAGCCTAACCTAGCCAATTGACACTTGACCCAAGTTGACCCAACTTGACCTAAAAAAGTCAAAATGTGTCAAAACTTGATCTAAGCCAAATTGATTGAAACCAATGGGTCAAGTTCATTCCCAAATCACTTGTTGAACTTGACCAAAGCCTCAATTGGCCAAACTAGACCTAATTAATTGACCTTGAACCCAACTTGACCTGGGGTCATGTTGAGCCAAAATTTTAACCAAAATTGATGGAAACAAAGATACCAATCTTATGACTAACAAACCTAAACCTACCCATGACCTAGCTCAAATTGGTCAACTGGACCCATTTGACCTAAATGATGTCATATGAACCAAATTCAAAACTAAACCAAATTGAATCAAACCAAAGCCACTAAAACATTTCAAATGGTCATATGAACTTGACCCAACCCTTGGTTTGACCTAATTTGACCAATTTGTCAATCTTGACAAGTTGACCCATTTTGACCTAAATGGGTCAACATGAGTCAAACCATATCAAATGAACTCCAAATCCAATGAAACTTGGCCAAACCTATTTTCTCCACATACCCAACATATCCAAAGTCAAAATTTGACCAAATGACCATTCTACCCCTAGTCCATAGAACAAATTTTGGTCTAATCCATGGGAATTTGGTCAAGCCCTTCATATCAACACCTTCCTAATAGGTCAAGAAACCCTATGGAGGGTGGTGCACCCAACCCAATGGGTTTGGGTAGCCTAAATAGACCCAAGGCCAAAATCACCCCAGCTCAAATTGGCCAATTCAAAAAACCCCTCCACTTGATTTCAAGCACATGGGAGGTTACCAATAAGAGCTCAAACCACCATGTGCCAACTTCAAACTAAACAAACAACCCTTTCCATATGGACAATTGGATGAAAAATGGCAAAACATGCTTTGGTCATCTGATTGTCATAGGGGGAGATATACTCCCCCTAATTCCATTGGAATTCATGATCCTCATTATCGATTGATCCCTAGAGAGTGTTAGGAGCCATCAGAGAGCATTCCCAAGCTTTCTAAGAGGGATTTGAATCTTGCCTTTCTCGATTTTCTTCCTTAGAAAATAGGGAGCTCATCTCAATTCCCAACTTTTCCATACTCAAATTCACTTTAATTGCCTTTGCACACTCCCTCAAAGGATCAAGTCGAGTGCACCTAAGCTCTCATTCAAGTTTCCAAAGCAAGGAGAGGTTGAATTGGATCAAAGTCGCAAGCAAGGAGAAGAGGTGTTGGTCCATAGAGAGATCTACTCAACCCAAGGCTTGAAACTTTCAATAGGGCTTCGTCTCCACTAGACGAAGCTACCTCATTGAGCTCGAGCACAGGTGATCACCTTCAATGAGGTATGGAATTTTTTGACCACTTAGCTTAGGAGGTGTTGGTCCTTTGTGAAAGAAATGTTCATGGCATGAGAATTCCACTGTTGGATAGGCTTAACATTACCATAAGATGGTGTGGGTAAAGTTCATTCCAACAGCTCAATCGAAGCTCGGATCTTTCTTAGATCATGGATGCTTCCATTGATCCTCGAAAGAACTAGAATCTGGCCATCCATCCACACATTTTGGATGGACGGCCTAGATTAACTGCACATTTTAGAATTGATTTATCCCTTTTAAAGCCATGGGATGAACCCTGGCCATTCGATCCTTGATCAAATGGCAGGGATTAAACCACATCTTGCTGCCACGCCGCCGCCCTGATGCGACATTTATGTGGATGGCTCCATGACGCTGCGGTAAAGCAATCCGCATCACCATGTGTGTCATGTGAGCTAAGGGATTAGTTAGGGATTTAATTAATTTTAATTAATCCCCTAAGCTTCAAAAATTCATATTTGCCTCAATAAAAATTAAAAAAATATGAGGTAAATTTCAACTAAACGATAATCTAAAATTGGCTTAAATGGATTTTGCACTGTATCTTTCTCTGATTTTGCCTTTCAATGGAAATCTTATTTTGCTGATTATCCCTTAATTAATCCTTTGATTAATCCCAACCTTCTTGGGTATGTTTTAGGGGATGACCTCTCCTTTCCCTAATTTTCTTGGGATTTATTGAAGGCTTAATTGGAGAATTGCAAATGCATTTCCATTACCCTCATATATAAGGATAATTAAGGGTTTGATTAGTATTTTAATCTCATTGAGGTTGATTAAGATTTGATCCAATGAATAGAGGCTTAGGGAATAATTGGGGTATTTCCAAGCTATTCCCTAAACCCCTTTTATTTCCTTAATCCTCTCTTAATTAAGGGATAATTCATTAATTATCCTCTTAATTAATTTTTAAAAATTCTAAAACCTTCCAAAACTTAATTAATTTACTTTGGGTAGATGCTTAGGTGTTCAAGAGCTTAAGTTCAATTAAGGAAATCAAAACTCAACTCACATGTGTGAGGGGTGTTTTGAAATTACTTAAGTTAAACCCCTTAGCTTAATTATCCATTAATCATGAGCCAAATTGCATTAGGCCCTTTTCTTCCTAGGTGCATTACAAATTTAAATTCCTTGTGAGATTTTATGTCATCTCATTGGCTCATAATTACTTGGTTAACTATGCTAAGGTGGAGTAGGTAAGGGTTAATTAACTTGTTTAATTCATACCCTAACCTAATCAAAATTCAAAATGAATCTAATCATCTAAAAATTAAACAAAAATATCAAACACATGGGGGAATGGGTTAGGAACAACAAACTCAACTCACATTTTCAAAATTAAATCAAACTCAAACTCAAATAAAAATCACACTAAATGAGCTTTGGTTTACTTTAAGCTTTCTTATTTTATAAGATTACCTTTAGGATTTAATTAAAGTGAATGTGTTTACATAATTTCATTGCTTTAATTCTTCTCCAACATGCTAAATATGTGTTTCATGCTTTCATACTTTTTCAAAATTCAAATTTAAAATGAAAATGTTTACTTTATGTCAAATTTGCATATGTTGTTAAAGTAAAATATGAGTGGCTATTACCACTACTAAATTCAAATTATTTTCAAAATATATGAATCAATTATCAAAACCTAAAAAGTGTGTACTTATCTTTTAATTATAATTTTGCATGTGAGTAAGATATAAGGATGTGCTTAGTGTAGGTTTTCCTTCTATTCTCTTTTAGTATAGTTTTGAATATGATTTGGTAAGATGTGTGGTTCATTTGAAAAGGACCTAAAACTTTCCTAATTCCATATTCTATTAATTCCTATGCTATCACATAAGAAGGATACCTATGCTTGCACGTATAAATTGCATAAACAAAACAAATTAACTAAAACAAATATTTGCATTCTTTCTTTTCCATTCAATTCTTTCATACACATGTTTGTATTTAAGGAAAGTGATATATTAGTCTAGACAACTCTGAGGTTGCGAGGCTTTAAATAGCCATAAGTAAGTTTTATACCTTAAACTTGTTAATAATGGCTTACTCACTTATGCCTTTCCTACTTTCATGTGTGCATGTGAAAATTGGATAAGAAATCCCTTTTCTACTTAATGAAAACCATGCATCATAAACTTTTAAATTTTCTTAAAGGAATTGCTTAACATGCATCATAAAGTGTGTTAAAATTTCTCATTTGTATGTATAGATATGCTTAGGACTCATCGATATGCATGTTATACATGTTGGGAAAGAAATGAAGTGATGTATGTTTTGTGAATTTAGTTCATTTTATTTAATCTTAAAATTCCTTTCTTTTAGAAAGGATTTGTTTAGAGTTCATCTAAACTTAGGATTAAAACTAAAAATATTAATCTACTTTAGAAATTACTTAGGTTAGGGAAGGAAAGAGAAGTCCTCTTCTCTTTCCCTCTCTTTATAACTTAGTAATTAATTGCAAGATTCATTTGAACATAATCAAAACATGAAATAAAATCAACCCAAAATAATTAAACAATTTAAATGAAACCCTCCTCTAAGTTGAACATGCTTCACACTTAGAAAATTCTAATTTAAAGCCATAGCTAAGCATACCACAAACCTTTAAAGCACAAACATTAGCTAAGTCACCACTTCTAGCTTTAGGTTAGGTGGTGCATGGTTTGATGCTTGCTTTATTTGATATATATTTTAGACTTGATGGGGATGTATGCTCTGTAGAATGAATGGTAATGATCTTAGTCTAACCATTATTTTCTGTAGGGATTATGCTTAAGGGGTATAATAAAAATATATAAATACTTTTTCTTGGTGCTTATACCCCTAAGCATAATCCAATAGGCCGTGGACTTAGTCATGGGGTGATAAGTCCAATATACATGCTTGGGATTTGTGTGGTTTGTTTAGCTAACCTTTGTTTGCATGTTAGCTAGATTTACTTTTTCCTTTTAATATAAATTTGTGCAATTTGGATTTTAATGATTGTTATGGGATTGGGATGAGTTGGTCATAAAGCTTTTCCTTATGCACCATGTGAAGCCTTAAGAGCATCCACCTTCCAACCATCCAAAAGAAAGAACTAAAGAAGAAAGAAGAAAAAAGAAGAAAGAAGAAAAGAAGAATGAAGAAATGAAGCTTGAAGATCCCCATAACAATGAGTTCCTTGCTTAATTGTATTTAATTTATTTGTAATCCGGGTTGTATAAGGGTAGAGCTCGACTTCCCAATTTCTTTTTCTGGTTTGTGCGGTGGTACTTGACCACAATTGACCTCTTATTCTTTTGTGCTTAGCATATAAATTGATTGATGATTTGTTTAGCTTGTGCATTAAGTGGCATCCTTTTCCTAGTTTATTCCTTACTTTATGTATGGCCTGGATGATGATTAGGCTCTTAGGGAAAAATAAATCTTTTACCAAATCTAACAACTCAAAACTAAAAATAAAGAACTCATAACCTTACCTAAAGCTTAGGTTTAAAATCAAGATAAAAGAATTAGCAACCCCTTAGTTGGATGAGTATTTCTTTATAACATCATGCACAAATGCATCTTGTTTCACTCTTGATTGGATGGCTTCCATCTTTCGAGAGAAATTTGGCTGACCCATGATGGTAGAAACACACCTCCTTCCTTCTCTGATTTTGGCCCATAATCTCATTTCTCATGCACAGTATATGAATCCTATTAGCCTGAACCAAAATGATTATCCAAAAATGAAAATAAAAATGAAATTTAAATTGCATTAGATTTAGGTCATCTGAAGCATGCCTTTTACATGATCTAGTCTCTTTAGGGATTGGAGAGTTTAAGGACTTAGTCTCTTTCTAAATGAATAATAGCCTAACAATGTTGCATAAGCATAAGACTTGCCTACATGAATTTAAAATTATAGGAGTAGTTAGCCACCCCAAATTGTGTCCAAGTCAAGTGGTTTTTATCCTCTCAGGAGGCAAACCAAATATCCATTTTTGCCTTAGATTTAGGTTGTGCTTTTGGCCCTCGCCAAAGCTCCCTAGATTTAAGTTTTGAGGTTGCTTCTCCCTTTTGTTGGCCCTAAGCATAAATTCTCACCTCTTAGGCATTTCCATAACCTTGTATGGAATTATAAGCATTCTATTGAAAAATTCAACTCAAACAAATTAAATCAATTTCAAAATGTAAAGCCCAATCAAAGGATAGTTTGAGATACTCACTAGGTTTCTAGCATCGCGGGCATCTCCTACTTATCCATTTGGCTTTGATAATAAATCTCTCTTTGATCAATTCCATTTGATCTTCAAAAACAAACCAATCGATTGATAGTTCTTTTCTATTGAAATCTTTAGAGACAATGATCATTTACCTTAATCGGAAGTTTTCTTAAGGAACTTATTCCTTAGTTGTAATTAACTATGGGGCTTGCTCGTAGGAACTTAACAAACCTAAAAATAAACCCTACTTTTTTTCCATGTAAAGTGGGGAAAGAATCTCTGTACACCTCAAAGACCCAATGTCCTTAGGAGTCCTTATTTTGGTGATTAGATCCATTGTAGGATGGTGACTTTTATCTTTCGAGATAGTACACCTCTACTCAATGTCGTACCTGATCACCCTAATAAGTATATCTACGAATCTGCATGGCATCCTACCAATGTGATTTTCCATTCCCAGGTGTTCTTCTCTTTCATTTATTCTTCTTTCCACCACAGAAAGGAAATAAATAAGATGATGATGAGGAGGACAACGTAGGAATGTTAAAAATTTCCACCACACCACCCAACATTCTACACCCTACATTAGCCTCATGGCCATTTGAGTGTTGGGATACCGACATTGTAGGTTCGATCAATCCTCCTTCTTCCAAAGGTTATCAATTCATTCTAGCTGCCACTGACTTCTTTTCCAAGTGGGTAGAAGCCATCCCACTCAGAGAGGTGACAACTTAGCATGTGCATCAATTTTTTAGGAACCATATCGTGTATAGGTTCGGGGTGCCTCGATGAATTATATCGATCATAATGGTACATTCAAAAGAATGAAGATCAACTTTGCCGTAAGACATGATAAATTGGAGATACTCTACTATCTACTACCCAAAAGAGCATTCAACATAACTCTCATCCAAATATTGAAGAAAACTCTTGATGACAATAAACGACATTATGACATATTGAAGCCTTTTACCGCACACATACCGACAACTCTACCCCATTTTTCTTAGTGGGTCTGTGTTCTACCTTTAGTTCAACTCCCATCACTAAGGATAGCATTGATCACTAGAGTGCAAAGTCATGCAGAAGAGCTCAAAGGTTTGGAGGAAAGTCACCTACAGGTGTGCTAAAACCTCGAGTTGTACAAAGATAAAATGATTCAAGCTCACAACAAGCTGGTCCGACTTAGGTCTTTCCAAGTAGGAGAACTTGTGTTAGTCCTAAGAAGACCAATTATTGCCCGTCTAAAGATGGGAGGCAAGTTTGAACCCACTTGGAAAGGCCCCAATGCTTTATAGAAGGCCTACCAAGGAGGATCTTATCAACTTATTAATTATAAAGGGGAACATCCGATGCTTCCTACTAATGGGCTCTACCTAAAGAAATATTACCCATGAAATAAATCATGTTTGAAAATAATTATTAATAAAAAGAATAAAATTAATTCCATTCATCAAATCTTCTCTTTCAAGCATTATTTATTTGTCTTATGAATGCCATGACGGGTCTAGTAAGAGTCCCCAAAGAAGATCCTATCCCTCTTTCACATCACAAACACAACCTCCAAAGCTATTAGAATAGGTGGAGAACCCAAGAGGCATCCTATTTTGATTAGCAACTAACATAGTGTGAAAGAACCCAAGTGGTATTTTTTTCTGGGGAATCGGCTACCATCCATGGCAATTTCATCAAACTCAGGTTTAAGATGTGAGAGAACCCAAGAGGCATCCTATTCTCAACACACACACAAAATAAACAAAATCTTTATCTTAGGCTATTTTTTGATGGGGAGCAAGCCCCTCGCCACTCACTCATTAGTTTTAGTCTGTCTACATGCTACCTCAGTATGTCACCCTAGTGGTCATTTGTTGGAAGATATGAGTCCTGCGCTTTCTTCCTAACTTGATCATTAAAACCAATGAGCGCCTTATTAGTATGGTAGGCTTCACTGCCCAGTCAGTAAGCTACCTCATGTTGACTTTGCTTAAGAAGATGTGAGTCCCCATACTTTCTTCTTGACCTAGCCACCATGCACTAATTAGGTTGAGTATATTTGAGGTTTAGGGTAAGTTCCTAGAGGCTCCTTTCCTCTTGACTACACTTGAGTCGATGTAAGTCCCTTAGTGGCATTCACTCAGTAGTCGGATGGCACCTATTAAGCCGAAGACAGACTATCCAGCAATCAGTTCTATTATAAAATGATGTGAGTCCGCGAGCTTTCTTCCTAGGTTGATTGTTGCAAACCGATGGGCACCATAGGTTGGTTGATGTTACTATCTAACTCATGAGTACACCACTCTTGGCAGATGTGATTCTCCACGCTTTCTTCTTGAGTTGCACACTGAATACTTATTTGATATATGACTAGCCATGTCATTTTCTCCAGGGTGTTGGATTAAGCCATTAGCGGCTCCTCTCCCTATGGGCATTCTATTTGGATTATGTCCTTTGCAACCCCAATTAAACACTACTCGGGTTACTCTTGGATTGGACAATCCCCCTTTCCTAGTAGCCACCCCTGTGGTTGGAGAATTTGTTTAGTGGATATGCAAATTCTCCCTTGGTTCAATAAATCTGAGATAAGTCTAGGTTGATATAAGCTCCTTCTCAGTTTGATCCCTCACAAACTAACAAGGTCCATGATAAAATAAACTAAATAAACAAATTAATTAATTTTCTTGTGGATTAGGAATTCAAGCCCCAAAGGGCCCCTTTTCCCAAGCAGGCATCCTATCTTTAGAGGCGGTGAGGCAGAACTCACTATAGAATTGCGACTACGAGTTGAGATAAATCCCTCGGTACTCACTCCATTGTCACCTTTAGGTCGGTTCAATCTATTTTTCCATGAAAGTTACCACGGTCATCCCTCTTTGGAAGATGTAAGACTATGATGCATTCTTTCTAGCATGGATGAAATCGATGACAGGTCGGTTTGATTTGTTGCCCAAAGAAATCGATCACCCCAGTGGTCTTTGTAGTGGAAGATGTGAGTCCCCGAGCTTTCTTTCCTTAAATTGATCATTGCAAACCGAAAGGCACTCCTTTGGATAGCTCACCCATCGGAGAAGCTACTCCCTTTGGTTGATAAATGAGATAGGTCTAAATGAGGTCCTTCTCAGTTTGACCATCCCAAACCAACAAAATCCATCAAAATAAATCTAAAAATGAAACTAATCTTTGGCTATCCTTGAGTTGAATTAAGGCCCCCAACGGCATTCACTCAATAGTCAGCCCTAGATCGGGTTCGATTTGTTGCCCAAAGCAACTGATCACCTCAGTGGTCTTTTGTAGTGGTAGATGTGAGTCCCTGAGCTTTCTTCCCCTAAATTGATCATCGTAAACTGAAAGGCACTCCTTTGGTCGGATAGTTCTCCCATCGGTTGGGAAGCTACTCCCTTTGGTTCAGTAAATCTAAGATAGGTCTAGGCTGATATGATCCTTCTCAGTTTGACCATCACAAACCAATGGATTCCATCAAAATAAATCTAAAAATAAAACTAATCTTTGGCTATCCTTGAGTTGATTTAAGTCCCCTAGTGGCATTCACTCAATAGTCAGCCCTAGGTCGGGTTTGATTTGTTGCCCAAAGCAGCCGATCACCCCAGTGGTTCCCTGTTTCTAGATAGTTTCTGTTAATGCTTGTGATCTTTCGGTGTTGTTGATCATTTTGGTCAACATTAATACGTGTGGTGTTCCTTGTTAGTCACACCACACCGATTGGGCGCCCTTTGTTGACCTCATTTTTAGGATGAGCTCTCAACCCCTCCATCTTAGACATAGGATTTCTCTTAGATTTTAAGAGTTCCTTAGTCTTAAGACACATCTAGTGATTAGGTGGACACTCAACCTAGCCCTAGAGACTTCGAAGAGTTAGTCATAAAGAATAAGTCATGCCTTAGGGGTGTTAGGAAAATTTGCCTACCCTTAGCATGAACCATTCCTCACCTTCCTTCCTTCAAGTCAAACTCCCAAATCAATCTTATTTGATTTTCTCCAAACTTAAATCAACTCCATGTGATTGAAATCCATGATTGAAATCCATGATTGAAACCCATGAATGAAATTCCTAAGTCCAAATCTTTCTTAAGTCCTTATTTTCCTTCTTAAGGACTTATTCAAAAATCATGATCAAATCAATTCAAATTCATGGGATTTTCTCATAATTCATTTATATTCTCATTTATATTCACATATATAAATGAAATATAAATATAAATCAATCAAACCAAATTCAAAAATTCAAGCTTCAAACTCAAAATTTTCCTAAGTCCTTTAAATTCCTTTTAATGGACTTAGCTTAAATCATGATCAAATCACTTCAAATCCTTGAAATTTTCTCATAATTCATTTATATTCTCATTTATATTCACATATATAAATGAAATATAAATATAAATCAATCAAACCAAATTAAATTCAAGCTTCAAACTCCAAAATTTTTAAGTCCCTTTAAATTCCTTCTAATGGAGGACTTAGAAATCATGATCAAATCACTTTGAAATTTTCTCATAACTCATTTACATTCTCATTTATATTCACATATATAAATGAAATATAAATATAAATCAATCAAACCAAATTCAAAATTCAAGCTTCAAACTATAAAGTTTTCTAAGTCTTTTAAATTCTGTTAATGGACTTAGCTTAAATCATGATCAAATCACTTCAAATCCTTGAAATTTTCTACTCATTTATATTGTCATTTATATTCACATATATAAATAAAATATAAATTCAAACAATCAAAACCAACTCCAAAAATTAAACTCAAATCTACTCAAAATCCAACCTAAGCCTTTCAAGTCAAAATCTTAAACTTAGCCAAATCAACTTCAAATCAAGCCAAACTCTTGATTTTCCTTCATGATTCAATCAACCCTACAATCATGAATCCAAATATAAATACAAACTTCAATCACCAAATCAAAACTCAATTCAAAAATCAAACCCAAAATCCATTCATATTCTTCCTTTGAATATGAAATTGTCAAATGGATCAAAACCCATTTGACTTCAAACCACTTGCAAATGGATTTATAATTCAATCATAAGTCCATATGCAAGTTCAATCAAACTCAAATCAAGCTTTGACCAAGTCATTTGACCAACTTAGGCTCACTTGACCCAAAGTGACCTAAAGTGCCCTTATGAGCCAAATTCTAATCCTAACCAAATTGGATTGAATCAAACTCACCTGTGCCTCTCATCATGATCAACAATCCTCATGGGATGATCAATCAACAAAATTGGGTTAAACCAAGTGAAACCTAAGGGTTGACCAAGTCAACACTTAGGCAAAATGAAACATAGCATAGCCAAAATTCCACCATAGGTCAAATTGATTGAAACCATTGATCTAAGTTCATTCATGACCTATGTTTGAACTTGACCAAGTCAACATTTGAGCCTAACCTAGCCCAATTGGCCACTTGACCCAAGTTGACCCAACTTGACCTAAAAAGTCAAAATATGTCAAAACTTGATCTAAGCCAAATTAATTGAAACCAATGGGTCAAGTTCATTTCAAATCACTTGTTGAACTTGACCAAAGCCAATTGGCCAACTAACCTTAATTGACCTTGAACCCAACTTGACCTAAAAGGGTCATGTTGAGCCAAATTAAAACTTAACCAAAATTTATTAGAAACAAAGATACCAATCCACTCCATATGACTAACCTAAACTGACTAGCTTAAATAGGTCAAATGGGTCAAATTAGTCAACTTGACCCATTTGACCTAAATGAAGTCATATGAGCCAAAAATAAAACTAAACCAAATTGAACCAAACCAAAGCCACCAAAACATTTCAAATGGTCATATGAACTTGACAACCAATTGGTTTGACCCAATTTGACCAATTGGTCAACTTGACCCAAGTTGACCCATTTTGACCTAAATGGGTCAACATGAGCCAAACCATATCAAATGAACTCCACATCCAATGAAACTTGGCCAAACCTATTTTCTCAACATACCCAACATATCCAAATTCAAAAATTAGCCAAATGACCATTGTACCCCTAGGCCATAGAACAAATGTTTGTCAAATCCATGGGGAATTTGGTCAAGCTCTCTTCATATCAACTTGATACCTTCCTAATAGGTCAAGTGAACCCTATGGAGGGTGGTGCATCCAGCCCAAATGGATCCAAGGCCAAAATTGACCCCCTTACTCAAATTAGCCAATTTGAAAACCTCCTTCCGCTCAATTTGAAGCACATGGGAGGTTACCAATCCACTCCTTGGCTCAAACTAACCATGTGCCAACTTCAAATAGATCAAACAACCCTTTCCATATGGTCAATTGGATCAAAATGACAACCATAGCTTCGGTCGTCCGATTGCCATAGGGGGAGATATACTCTCCCTAATTCAATTCAAATCACACATCCTCATTATCGATTTAGTATGGGAGAGTGTTAGGAGCCATCAGAGAGAAATCCTAAGCTTTATAAGAGGGATTTGAAAAGAGCATTTCTCCATTGAATCCTCAACTTCCTCTTCACTCAAATCCACTTCAATTCTCTTCGTACAGTCCCTTGGGGGAGCAAGTCGAGTGCACCCAAGCATTCACACAAGTTCCCAAGGAAAGGAGAAGCTCAATTGGATCAAAGCCGCAAAGGGGAGCAAGGGGAGTTGGTCGAACATAACCTCAAGTGCTCATTCTTCCACGCTTGTTAGGCAAGCTCCTCCAAGGGAATCGAGCTGGTGATCACCTCCGACGAGGTATGGAATTTTATGACCACTAAGCTTAGGAGGTGTTGGTCCTTTATGAAAGAAAGTGTCATGGCATGAGAATTCCACCGTTGGATAAACTTACCATTAGTGCTAGATGGTGTGTGCAAGTTTTTGTCCTAATATGAGCTCGATCGAGCTCAAATTTTCCTTTAGACCATGGACGGTCTCCATTAATCCTCAGGGAAGAACTGGGGTAATCCCGGCCATCCATCCACACATTTTGGCTGGATGGCTGAGATTAACCGCATGTTTATAAATCCATTTATCCTTTTAGAAACCACGGGGAGATCCCTGGCCATTTGATACTTGATCAAATGGCGGGGATCAAACCACATCCCGCCGTTACGCCACCACGGCTCATAGTGCGACGCATGCAAAGTACGCTGACCACCGCTACCACGTGTCGAGCTGTGGGCTAAGGGATTTAATTAGGATTTTAATTAATTCTAATTAAATCTCTAAGTTCTAAAAATTCATATCTCCCTAAATAAAATTTTAAAAAAATATGAAATTTCTTGAAGATAATTCAATCTAGAATATTCTAAAATTGGTTTTATGGATTTTTTGTATCTTCTCTAATTTTTGTTTTATTGGAAATCTTAATTTGTTAATTACCCCTTAATAAATCTCGATTAATCCAAACTTCTTGGGTATGTTTTGGGGATGACTTACCTCCCCTAAATTTCTTGGGATTTATTGAAGGCTTGGTGGTGGAATTAATTGCATTTCCTAATTACCCTCCTTATGTAATTAAGAATAATTAAGGGTTTGAATAATATTTTAATCCTTGATTGAGGTTGATTAAGGTTTGATCCAGTGAATAAGAGGCTTAGAGAATAATTTTGGGGTATTTCCCCTAAGCTATTCCCTAAACCCCTTTTCTTTCCTTAATCCTCTCTTAATTAAGGGTTAATTCATTAATTATCCTCTTAATTAATTTTTAAAAATTCTAAAATCTTCCATAATTTAATTAATCTACTTTGGGTAGATGCTTAGGTGTTCAAGAGCTTAAGTTCAATTATGAAAATCAAAACCCAACTCATATGTGTGAGGGGTGTTTTGAAATTACTTAAGTTAAACCCCTTAGCATTAATCATGCCAAATTGCATTAGGCCCTTTTCTTCCTAGGTGCATTGCAAATTTAAATTCTTTGTGAGATTTTATGTCATCTCATTGGCTCATAATTACTTGGTTAACTATACTAAGGTTGTGTAGGTAAGGATTAATTAACATGCTTAATTCATACCTTAACCTAATCAAAATCTAAAATAAATCTAATCATCTAAAAATTAAACAAAAATGTCAAACATAAGTGGGAATGGGTTAGGAACAGTAAAATCAACTCACATTTTCAAAATTAAATCAATTCAAAATCAAGCAAAAAATCATACTAAATGAACTTTGATTTACTTTAAGCTTTCTTATTTCATAAGGTTGTCTTTAAGATTTAATTAAAGTAAATTTGTTTACATGCTTTCATTGCTTTATTTCTTTTCCCAACATGCTAAATATGTGTGTCATGTGATTTCATTGATTCATACTTTTCAAAATTCAAATTTAAAATGAAAATGTTTACTTTATGTCAAATTTGCATGTGTTGGCTAAAGTAGAAATATGAGTGGCTATTATGACTATTAAATTCAAATTATTTTCAAAAATATAAACCAATTATCAAAACTGAAAGTGTGTTACTTATATTTTAATTATAAGCTTGCATGTGAGTATATAAGGATATGTGCTTAGTTTTCCTTCTCTTCTCTTTTAGTATAGTTTTTTTGAATAGGATTTAGTAAGATGTATGGTTCATTTGAAAAGAACCTAACACTTTCCTAATTCCATATCCTATTCATTCCTATGCTACTACTTAAGAAGTGTACTTATGCTTGTACATATAAATTGCATAAATAAAATGATTTAACTAATGCAAATTTTTGCATTCTTTCTTTTCCATTCATTTTTTTGTACACATGTTTGTATTTAAGGAAAGTGGTATATTAGTCCTGACAACCCCGAGTTTGTGAGGCTTTAAGTAGCCCTAAGTAGGTTTTATACCTTACACCTCTGGTTAACAATGACGTTGTACTCACTTATGCTATTCTTACTTTCATGTGTGCATGTGAAAATTGGACAAGAAATCCATTTTCTACTTAATGAAAATCATGCATCATAAACTTCTAAATTTCCTTGAATGAATCACTTAGCATGCATCATAAAGTGTGCTAAATATTCTCATTTGTGTGTATAGATATGCTTAAGACTCATTCATATGCATGTTGTACATGTTGGGAAAGAAATGAAGTGATGTATGCTTTGTGAATTTAGTTCATTTTACTTAATCTTAAAATGCCATTCTTTTTGAATGGGTTTGTTTAGAGTTCATCTAAACTTAAGATTAATTAAAACACTTAATCAAAACATTCACTAAACAAAACTAAAATATGAATCCACTTTAGAAATTACTTAGGTTAGGGAAGGAAAAAGAAGTTCTCTTCTCTTTCCCTCTCTTTATAATTTGGTAATTAATTGTAGGATTCACTTGAACATAATCAAAACATGAAATAAAATAAATCCAAATTAATTAAATCACTTAAATGAAACCATCCTCTAAGTTGAACATGCTTCACACTTAGAAAATTCTAACTAAAGCCATAGCTAAGCATACCACACAAACCTCCAAAGCACACACATTAGGCTAAGTCACCACTTGAAGCTTTAGGTTAGGGCGGTGCATGGTTTGATGTTTGGTTTTATTTTGTGATATATATTTTAGACTAAATGTTAGAGTGTATGCTTGTTGAATGAATGGTAGGGTGATCTTAGTCTAACCATTATTTTCTGCAGGGGATTGTGATTAAGGGGCGCTGTAATAAATAAAAATATAAATTCTTTTTTTAGGTGCTTATACCCTAAGCATAATCCAATAGGCCAAGTGGACTTAGTCACCCATGTGTGGGGTGATAAGTCCAATATACATGATTTGGTGGTTTGTTTAGCTAACCTTTATTTTGCATGTGTTAGCTAGACTTACTTTCTTTTTCATGTAAATTTTGCAATTAGGATTTTGAAATGATTATTATGGGAATTAAGATGAGCATTGGTCATAAGATCTCATCTTATGCACCATGTGAAGTCTTTGGAGTATTCACCTTCAACCATCCAAAAGAAAGAACTAAAGAAGAAATAAGAGAAGAAGAATGAAGAAATGAAGCTTGAAGACCCCCCATAATAATGAATTTCTTGCTTAATTTTATTTAATTAATTTATAATTCGAGTTGCATAACGGTAGAGCTTAGCTACCCAATTTGTTCTTTTCAGATTTGTGCGGTGGTGCCCGACCACAATCGACCTCTTATTCTTTTGTACTTAGCTTTATAAATTGATTGATGATTTGTTTAGCTTGTGCATTAAGTGGCATCCTTTTCCTAGTTTCTTCCTTGCTTTATGTATGGCCTGGATGTGGATTATGCTCTTAGAAAAAATATATATATTTTACCAAATCTAACAACTCAAAAATAAAATAAAGAACTCATAGCCTCACCTAAAGCTTAGGCTTAAAATCAAGATAAAAGAATTAGCAACCCCTTAGCTGGATGAGTACTTCTTTTATAACATCATGCACAAATGCATCTTATTTCACTCTTGATTGGAGGGCTTCCACCCATGTCAGAGAAACTTGGCTTGACCTGTAAGAGCCATGGTGGAAACACACCTCCTCCCTTCTCATTGATTTTGGCCCATAATCTCATTTCTCATGCATTAGGCATATGAATCCTATTTTCCTGAGTCAAAATGATTGTCCAAAAATGAAAATAAAATGAAATTTAAATTGCATTAGATTTAGGTCATTTGAAGCATCCTTTTACATGATCTAGTCTCTTTAGGGAGAGAGTATTAGGACTTAGTTTCTTTCTAAATAAATAGACTATCTTGCATAAAGCATAAGACTTACTACATGAATTTAAAATCATAGAAGGAGTTAGTTGGTTGGCCACCCCAGGCAATTGGAAATCCAAGCGGTCGGGTGGTTTGTCCTCTCTTGTGGGCAAACCAAATACCATTTTGCCTTAGATTTTTTGGTTTGCTTTTTGCCAAAGCTCCCTAGATTTAGGTTCTGAGGTTGCTTTTCCCTTTGTGGGCCATAAGCATAAATCCTCACATCTTAGGCATTTTCATAATCTTGTGTTGTGGAATTATAAGCCCTAGCATTCAAATTTAAAACTTAACTCAAACAAACTAAATCAATTTCAAAAATATAAAGCCCAATCATAGGATAGTTTGAGATGCTCGCTAGGTTTCCTAGCATCGTGAGCATCTCCTACTTATCTATATCTGGCTTCGATAATAAATCTCCCTTTGATCAATCCCATTTGATCTTTAAAAATAAACTAATCGATTGATAGTCTTTTTCCTATTGAAACCTTTAGAAATAACAATTATTTACCTTAATCGAGAGTTTTCCCAAGGAATCTCCATTTCTTAGGATGTAATTAACTATGGGGGCTTGCCCTTGTAGGGAACTTAATGAACCCGGTTTAAAATAAATCGTACTTTACTTTTCCATGTAAAGTAGGGGAAGAATCTCTGGTATACCTCAAAGACCCAACGTCCTTAGGAATCCTTATTTCAGTGATTAGATCTATTGTAGGGTGGTAACTTCTATCTTTTGAGATTGTACACCTCTCCTCAATGTCGTGCCCGATCACCCTAATAAGTGCATCTGGATCTGTGGTGTCCTACCAAGGTGATTTTACATTCCCTTGTGTTCTTCTCTTTCATTTATTCTTCTTTCCACCACAGAAAAGAAAGGAAGAATAGATGATGAAGGAGAGGACATGTAGGAATGTCAAATTTTCACCATAATATGTAAGATCAACTTTACAAAAATAAGATTCCAACATTCACATTTTCTAAAAAAAACACAAATGTGCTTCTTCACTCAATTCATTTTTGGTGAAGACCTCATTTTCAAAAATAAAATTTCAACAATCATGTTTTCAAAAGCACAAAATTTGAAGATAAGTTTATCCATCCAATACATTCAAATGTGTTGAATGGATGTTACATCTTCAAACAAAAAAATCATCACAACTTTGAAATTCCATTCAACACATTCCACATGTATTAAGTTGGAATTTTCACCTTTTCAAACAAAATCAAAAATAAATTTTCCAAAAGCACATATGAACCTCTCCATTCAATATACCCACACTTATTGAATGGAAGTTTCATTTTCAAACAAAACCAAAATTTTCAAAAGCTATGAAATCTGCCATTCAATATACTCATACTTAATGAATGGAAGTTTCATTTTCAAACAAAATCAAAATAAATTTTTCAAAAGCACATATGAACCTCTCCATTCAATATACCCACATTTATTGAATGGAAGTTTCATTTTCAAACAAAACCAAATTTTTCAAAAAGCACATATGAACATCTTCATTCAATATACCCAAATTTATGGAATGAAGATTTCATTTCCAAATAAAATGACATTACTTTGAAATCCCATTTAACATATCCCATATATGATTAAGTTGAGATTTCCTCTTTCAAAAATTGATTTCCATCTCACATACCCAAATTTGTTAAATGAAAATCTCTCTTTTCAAAATCAATAAAAATAAAAATCTTGAAAACACATTTGGGACTTCATTCTAGCATGCCCTATTTGCTAAAGTAAAGTCTCCCTTTTCAAAAAATTTAAAAAAAAAAAAATTTAAACACCTTTGGAATTTCATCTAGCATACTTAATTTTTCTACGTGAAATCTCCATTCCATAAAACTTTTCAAAACATATTTGGAACCTCATTTTGGCATACCATATTTGCCAAAGTGAAGTCCCCCTCTTTTAAAACAAAATTTTAAACACATTTGGAACTTCACTTTAGCATATTTGCTAAAGTGAAGTCTCCATTTTCAAAATAAAAAAAAAACACAAAATTTTGAACACATCTTTTGGAATTTCATTTAGCATACTCAAATTTTCTAAATGAAATTTCCATTTTACAAATTAAGTGGAACTTCATTTTTTAGCATACCATATTTGCTAAAGTGAAGTCTCCACTTTCAATCAAAACAAATCAAAAAAAAAGACATTATTCCTTAGCATACTTAAATTTGCTAAGGATCTACTTTGCAAAAAACAAATCAAAACCAGAAGCAACACATTAGGATTTCCTTAGCATATCCAAATTTTCTAAGGATCTTGCTTTTCAAAAACAAATCAAAACCAAAAAGAAACACATTAGGATTCCCTTAACATACCCAAATTTGCTAAGGATCCTACTTTTCCAAAGTCAAAATTTTCAAAAGAAACATATTAGGATTTTCTTAGCATACTCAAATTTGCTAAGGGTCCTATTTTCAAAAAATTTCCCAAAAAAAGACAAAACACACTTGGATTTCCTCATTTTATTTGCTAAATGGAATTCCATTCTCTTTCAACACCAATAATTCACAAGATAAAGAAACAAAATAAAAAGAAACAATTGTTTTCAAAACATCTCACTTAGCATACCCAAATTTGCTAAGTGAGTAAATTCCAAAAATCACAAATCCAAAATAAAAACAAATTGACCCTTACTTTAACATAATTAAATTTGTTAAAGGAATGGGTCCTCAAATCAAAATATAATTTCAAAATGAACCTATGAAAGCATCTTTCCAAAAATATTTGGACCCATTTTCAACATACCAAATTTGTTGAAAGTGAATTCTATATCCAAACAATTCCTCTTTCCAATCAAATCTCTAAATCTTCTCTTTTGAACCCACTTAACACTTCCAAGATGTTGGATGTGGGTTCAAATTTTAAATTCAAATTTAGAAGTCAATAAAATAGAAATCTAATCCAAGTTTTTCCAACATTCCAGATTCTCGGCCTCAGTCTGATTGCATCTACGTTCAATTTTTTTTTGGTTGACTATAATGGCGGCTTCAAAAGTATGTGTTTACTTTCCTACATCATGGACTTGGTCGGGACAATCTCCCTCATTCATACCTTATCTATTTTGGTAGAGGTTTTGAGGGGTGAGGATTACATGAGGGCACTCCCTCACCAATAATAAGACAGGTAGGCACGATCATTCAGATTGACTTTTCATCAGACTCTGATATCCCATCACTGAAGAGGAAGGCAGTGATAGTTTTAGTGAAGTCTTGTGTGCAGACTGTGACAATGTATGCACCGATGGTTTCTATGTTGCCCGTAAGGGATAACACTCATTAGCACCCTCGACGGGTAAGGCTCCACTGATCCCCCAGATTGTCTCCCCATCTTTTGATGTTGGGTTTAACTCTTACTCCACTCACCCTACCAGGACTCAGAGGAGGAACAAAAATTGCATTATTAAGCAATACCATACATGCATCGCCAGGGAGATGGAGACCGCTACACGGTTAGTTGTGGAGGAGTTGCCCACTCTGATTTTCTCGCTGGTTACAGTGAACCCATTTCATCCTTTCTCTGGGTCTGACAGAGAGGATGCTGGGAGGATCCCTACTTCACCTCAACCGGTTTTGTTACCCCCAATTAGTCGTGGTAAGAGGTGGTATGCCTCCTGGTTCTTGAGTTGTAGCTTACAAAGTTAGTCGGAGCTCAATTTAACTTGAGATATGTTATCCTCTGTAGCATGGGGAAACATCTATGGCAGGAGAGAGTGAGGGAGGCCCACATAATAGTTCATATCACTAGGAGGATGTTTGGTTGGGTCGTGACCTCACTCATTAATTTTCTCCATTGGTGCTACAGGCAAACACATAGATATTCTGCTTACATGGATGACCCATCATAAGAGAAGAGTCCCTTTCGGTGGTGTCTACCACGCTTACCCCCATCCACCATCACATTGGTTCATGTGACATCTGATTTCCGTTGAAGGCCATGAAGGCCACATCTAGGGAGAAGCAGACCTTGTTGGTGATCTAGCTACGGCCAAGGGATCCTATTCCATCTACACCGCCTACTGTGGCGAGGCCGAGCTCTCCCTCTTGACCTTCTACCCCAGTGGTGGTGCGGAAGGAATGGCGACCCCAAAGCATGTCGTCCCTTCACCAATACCACCGTTGGACATAGAGATGGTTGCGGTTTGTTGCGGAGGGAGATGTGACTGGCACCATGATCATACCTAGAAGTGTCACCCCTTTCAGGAGTGGTGATAGTCGAGTGTATATTTTTAGTGAGTCTCCTCATTGGATTGATTCTCTCGGAGGAGGTCCGGTGACTCCATACACGGTCATCCTGCCGGTCAGAAACTTTTCATGAGGTGCTGAGCTACATCCAACATCAAGAAAGATTTACAAGTTGGATTCACTCAGGAAAGGGGAGCTCGGTGGCGATAGCTTTGATCAACTGGGATAGATGGCGCACCACGAGTCCGACCTCAGTCTAGTTAAAGACCACATGAGCTACTTCTCTGGTTTAGCTAGCTCTTCTTCTACTAGTAGAACTCTTGTATCTGGATGATAAGGGCATCAAATCCTTACCCCTCTTACTTTACTTAACTTCTGTGCCTTCTTCAAATCCAAGAAATTGAAGAAGCTAAGAATTACATCATGTCCATGATGGTTTGTCTACTTCTAAATGATAACTCTTCAAGTGAAAATATAAATAATTCATCTCCTCTTTCTAAATCGAGTTAGTTTCCCTACAAAGACTATGGGTTCACCTCTTGAGATGGACTTGGAATCATCCAATTCAGGGGTCCCATAGAGAAGGCTAGGAGAGCGACATGTAGGTAGAATCTTCCATTACCTGCGAGAGATCACCAGTCAACCTCCATAGTGGCAGGTTCTACCTCCTAGTGGGTTCAAGATAGAGGAAACAAGTCATTGGTAGAGGATCAAGAAGCCCCTCCAGATGCTCCACCCTTGGATATGCTTATGGAGGATCATCAAGGTGGACTACAATGTCCTCTCTCAGAAAGAACATCTAAGCAGCATATAGGATTTCCTTATCTTATCCAAAGAGATGAGGAATCATTAATCAAGGCTCTCCTTGATCTTGAAATATGCTTAGCTCTGAGCTTTTGGTGAGGAGGCACATTACAAAAGAAGCTCGGAGATCACCCGGATGAAGACCTTCTTAGGACTTGGAGCACAACGTCCTCACATCATGAATGACATTGGAAAATTTTGCCAAAGTTCTCCTCGATCCGGTACATTGGTGAACATTATGAGTCTAAGACTCTTTCTATTTAGGATCAACATCTTTACACTTCGAGGAGATCGGATGATGTTGAGAGGATTCAATGAACAAGGTAAGAGGGCTTTAGATTCCATAGTGTTACCCTTGGAGTTTGGTGATTGGAAGACTGAAGCCAAGTTTTATATAATTGATTTGAATACTTCATTCACTGCTTTGCTCAGTAGTCCTTGGATACATCAGAACATGATGATTCCATCCTCCCTCCATAAGTGCATCAAGTTTAGAAAGGATGGGATTGAATATTGTGTCAAAGGTGATGAAAAGCCATTCTCGTTAAGAGGTTAAGATTTATGAGGATCTACTATCTTCCTCAAAACACCCTTTCTCATGAACTTGGAATTCAAACACAAAATAAAAAGAAAAAGCAAGGAAATCAAGTGAACAGAAAGAGGGGGGAATAAATAGAGGCATTACACATTCCATAGTTCATTCCATCATATGGACATGTGGGAATGGCTCAACCTCCACTAGGGGGGAGCCGAAATAGCAATTCAGGTGGAAGACCTCTTGGCCATCAATGGTTATGCTCCAGTTCAGAGAATATTATTCACGACTTGAAATCTAGCTCAAGGATGAGTCAATGTGATTAGCATACTTGCCAACCCTCTCAGTTCCATTGGAGGTGATTTTTGATGACAAGACTAAGCCTCCAAAGCAAAATATTCAAATCGTTCATGTGAGACTATTAGTAGGAACAGCTCAACCTCTTTTCATCTCAAAATGAAGGTTTAGTAATTAAGAATCCCTAAGTCTTCCAAAGATATGAAGCAGAATTCTTTTTGGGATCATCATCCTTAAGTCACAGTAGATGTAGAACTTGAGGAGGATTCATTTAAAGAATTAATGGGAATTGACTTTTCCTTGTGTTCATAGTCTTATAAGGTTTGGTTCCTTCCAAGCATGTTAGAGTATTTTGAGAAGTTTGGAAAATACAGGCACAATCAAGAGTATACATAGTGATTGGGTGCATTGATGCTGATTATGTTACCAATCATTTAGAGTTAGTCTTTTCACACAACACCAACTCTGAGATGTGTGTTTAAAACCTCGAGATGATCCAAATGATCTTCAAGTCAAGGATGCACATCAAATTTGAAGAAATCCATTCAACAATAGACAATCAACCTCGAGATAGAAAAATCCACCACATATGTTGTTGAATGAAGAAGAAACCAATGACTTAGCTATGGTGATTTAAAGATCGCATGGAGTTATGAAGAAATACCTGATTATCTCTTGGTAGTAAAGCTAGCAATAAATCTCCTCATCCGTAAGCTCCTAGGCATCGATTAGAAATTGAATAATGGGTCATTTCCAAAGTTAAGAAATTGATCAATGCTAGTTTCATTAAAAAATACTTACTTACTTGTTGCTTTAGTTTGCATTTGCATGTTTTAGGGACTTAAATAAGGCATGTCAGGATGAGTTTGCTCATCTATAAAGAATGGTAGACATCACCTCATCTCATGTAGTATTCTCTTTCATGGATGGGTCAGCTAAACTAAATCAAATGTCTCCGAAGATGAAAGAAAACCTTTTTTGAACCTCGAATCTTTTGTTAAGGTCATGCCTTTTGGCCTTAAAATGCGCTACATACCAATGGGCCATGACTCGGATCTTCAATAAACTCATCCATCATTAGGTTGAGTGTTATGTTGATGATCTAGTAGTTAAGAGCAGAGAAAAGGTAGACCATCTCTTTGACTTGAGAGTAGTTTTTTGAATGGTTAAATAATATCCTCAAAATGAATCCCTGTGTGCATTTGGGTAGCTTGGAAATTTCAACAGGGAATAGAGATAGATTTTGAAAAGATCAAAGCTATCTTAGAAATATCGCCCCCTAAAATCTTAACTCAACTCAGATCATTCCAAGGATGACTAAATCTATGATGCTTTATCTCCAAATGAGGAGATGCAAGCTATTTTTTAGCACTTTTCAAAGATGCCAAGTTAGTTGGATGAAAATAGCATGCCTTTGAAGACATCAAGATTTGATGAAGGCTCATTCTGGCAGCTTATCCTCTACCCCTACTATGTTGGATGACACTCTCGCTCTATTGGCCCAAGCCAATGGCTAAGGAAGGAGAGCTCTCTTCCCATCATATCCGAAGTGAACTACCCTATTTGAAGAAACATTGGCTTTGATCTTACCAAAAGCTACACCATTATATGCTTTCTCATAAGGTGAACTTGATCTCAACCAATCCAAATATCTCATGACCAAAATGCTATCGGACATGGCACATGGTCCATGATTCTCTCTGAGTTCGCATTTGTTCATACCCTATAGGTAAAGGCACTAGTATTTCTTAGCACCCCTTCGATTCTCCACTTAGTGATCTCACGATGAACAAATCATGAACTTAGGGGAGGTCAACCATGGGAGATGTATTTTGATGGTGCAACTTCTTTTCATAAAGAGCACCACAATCTAGAAAGGCGGGAGAATAGTTCTCTAACTCCGAACGATGTGATGAGATTCTCATACTATCTTCCAACCCTATAAACAAGTGAGGCTTTGATTTATTGCGGTGCATCATATCATAGTCTCAAGAGCAACAACATCTTTGGGAATCTCGGTCATCATCAATCAGTTGTCGTTACAAGGTTCTCAAGCCCAAGCTTCATCATTACCATGAATATATCATGAAGCTATTGGTCCAAATTCTCAAAGTCGCCATCTACAAGGTTCCTCGAGCAGAGAATGTAGTAGCAGATGCTTTGGCCAAATTTTCTAAGGAATTGGCATGTATGCAAGATGAGCCCATTCCAATAAGGGTCCAAAATAGACAAGTCCTATCCCTTATTGAGGCTGAACTCATCAAGTGACTTTCTCTTAAAGGGGAGATTATCATTTCTAAAATGGACAAGGAGCCAAATTGGAGGCAACTTTTCATAGACTATTTGAACATTGGCAAACTACCTCAAGAAAGATCATAAGCCCATCAGGTGAAATAGAGAGCTCTCTCCTACACTCTCATTGATGGCACCTTGTACCGCCGGTCCTTTGACAAAATATGGTTACAATTTTTAAACAAACATTAAGCTCGTAGCATTATAGTTGAGATACATTTAGGTCTATGTAGAGCACTTCAATCCAGTCCAAAGATGAAGATGAAGATTAAGTGACTTGAATACTACTGGCCTTCGATGATCATAGACTACATGGATGTAGCTAGGAGATTCCATCGTCGTGCATGTGGTCCTCCACCACATTCCCACCCCGGCCTCATGGCATTAGTGAGTCGACATTATGGTCTAATCGATCCTTCTTCTTCCATGGGTCACCGGTTCATTCATTTTCCAAGTGGAGGCAATCTAGAGATCATAGCTCGATGTGCTTTTAGTTTTAGAACCATATCATATATATGGTTTGGGGTGCCTCGGAATTATATCGATAATAGTGCATTCAAAATACCAAGATCAATAGCTTCACTAGAAGACATGATATAGATTGAAGATACTCCACCATCTACTATGCCAGAGCAAATGGCTTAGCAGAAGCATTCAACAAAACTCTCATCTAGATATTGAAAAAAAAACTCTTGATGAGATTGAGTAGCGGTTGGTTGAAGCCTTGGCCTCACACCATATACCCCAACTCAACTCACTCCATTTTCTTAGGGTATGGGTGAAGCCATTCTACATTTAGAAGTTCAACTCTCATTACTAAGGATAGCATTGGGTAGCAAGATCACTACAGAGCAGAATGCAAAGTTGTGGTTAGAAGAGCTCAAAAGATTAGAGGAGAGTCGCCTACGGGCGTGCCAACCTCGAGTTGTACAAGGCCAAAATGATTCAAGCTCACAACAAGCTAGTTCATCCTAGGTCTTTCCAAGCAGGAGACCTTGTGTTAGTCCTAAGGAGACCAATTTTTTCCCGTCATAAGATGGGAGGCAAATTTGAACTCACTTGGGAAGGCCCCTATGTCATAGAGAAGGCCTACCAAGTATCAACTTATTGATTATAAAGGGTAACACCCGATGCTTCCAATTAATGGGCTCTACCTAAAGAAATATTACCCATAAAATAAATCATGTTTGAAAATAATTCTATCAAATCAATAAAAATATAATTCCATTTCATCAAAATCTTTTCTTCTTTCGGAGCATTGTTTACTTGTCTTGGGAATCTACCATGACGTGTTTAGGGTAGGTTTAAGAGTCCCCCAATGGCATCCTATTCCTCTATCATGACACAAACACAATCTCCCAGCACTATTAGAATAGGTGTGAGAGAACCCAAGAGGCATCCTATTTCAATTAGCATAACTAAGTTAGGTATAAAGAACCCGAGCATCATCCTTTCTTACTGGGAATTCCCAGTTGCCATCCATGGCATCATTTCATCAAACTCCCCAGCATGTTTAGGATAGGTGTAAGAGTCCTGGAGAGGCATCCTATTCCTTTTAACACATGCACAAAAAAATAATAATAAACACAAATCTTTTGTCTCAAGCTACTTTGATGTAAGAGCGAGCCCTCTATGACACTCACTCATTAGCTGCTCTATGTCGGGTCTACATGCTACCTCACCAGTATGTTACCCCAGTAGTCATTTGTTGATGGATATGAGTCCTCACACTTTCTTCTTAACTTGGCCATTGTATACAAATGAGCACCTTGTTAATATGGTAGGCTATACTGGTAGGCTATACTGCCCAGCCAGTAAACTACCTCATGTTAACTTTGCTTAAGAAGATGTGAGTCCCCATGCTTTCTTCTTGAACTAGCCATCATGCATTAACTAGGTTGAGTATATTTGAGGTTTAGGATAAGTCCCCCAGAGGCTCCTTTCCTCTTAACTATGTTTGAGTTGATATAAGTCCTCTAGGATTCACTAGTCACCTAAGGGTTACTGTGAAGGCAGACTATCCCACAATCAATTCCACTTTAGGAGGATATGAGTCCTTCCAGGCTGGGTTTCTGAGTAGCACCCTTTGGTTTTTTTTCCAGCTCATCTATTCATTGATCTATATCTGTCATCTTCTCCAGGGTTTTAGATTAAGCCTTTAGAGGCCCCATCCCCTACAGGAATTCTATTTGGATCACATCCTTTGCGACCCCATTTAGACATTACCCGGGTTACTCTTGGATTGGACAAACCCCCTTTCTTGGTAGCCACCCCTATAGTTGGAGAATTTGTTCAACGGATGTCTAAATTCTCCCTTAGTTGTCATCTGAGATAGGCCTGGGCGATCTCCTTCTCGATGATCCCTCATAAACCAACAGGGTCCATGATAAAATAAACTAAACAAATAAACAAATTAATTTGCTTATGGATAAGGAATTCAAGCCCCCAAAGGGCCCCTTTCCCGCGCATCCTATCTTCGGTGTGTGAGAACTCCCTATAGAATTGTCACTACCTTAGTTGAGATAAATCCCAGTTACTCCTGTAGTTGCTCTTAGGTCGGGTTCAATCTATTTTGCCACAAGCATATTACCCCAGCAGCCATTCTACTTTGAAAGATGTAAGACTATGATGCATTCTTTTAGCATAACTATCGCAAACCGACGGGAAGCCCTAGGTTGGGTTTGATTTATTTCCCAAAGCAACCGATCACCCCAATGGTCTTTTGTAGTGGAAGATGTGAGTCCCCAAGCTCTCTTCCCTTAAATTAATCATTACAAATCAAAAGGCACTCCTTTGGTTGGATAGTTCTCCCATCTGTCGGGAAGCTACTACCTTTGGTTCAGTAAATCTTAGATAGGCCTAGATGGATATAAGCTCATTCTAAGTTTGATCCATCACAAACATATAACATCCATCAAAATAAACTAAAAAAATAAAATTAATCTTGACTATCCTTGAGTTGTTTTAAGTCCCCCAACGGCATTCACTCAATAGTCAGCCTTGGGTCTGGTCTGATTTTGCCTTAGCAACTGATCACCCTAATGGTTCCTTGTTTTGGAAGATGTGAGTCCCCGTGTTTTCTTCCTAACATGACCATTGCAAACTGAAAGGCACCCTTTTGGTTGGATAGTCCTACCTTGTGGTTGGTAGACTACTCCCTTTGGATAGGTAAATCTGAGTTAGGTTTAGACCACCATGGCCCCTACGCAGTGCAATCCATCATAAACTTATGGGATCCATCATAATCAAAACAAATCTAAAAATGAAATTAATCTTGACTATCCTTTAGTTGATTTAAGTCCCTGACATTCATAATGTCTTAGGTTTGGTCAGATTTGTTGCCTAAGCAACCAATCATCCCAGTGGTTCCTTATTTTAAAAGATGTGAGTCACCGCGCTTTCTTCCTAACTTGACCATTGCAAACCGAAAGGCACCCCTTTGGTTGGATAGTCCTACCTTATGGTTGGTAGACTACTCCCTTTGGATTAGTAAATCTGAGTTAGGTCTAGACCACCATGGCCCCGACTCAGTGCAATCAATCGTAAACCTATGGGATCCATCATAATCAAAACAAATCTAAAAATAAAATTAATCTTGACTATCCATGAGTTGATTTAAGTCCCCCAATGGCATTCACTTAATAGTCAGCCTTAGGTCGGGTCCAATTTGTTGCCTTAGCAATCGATCACCCCAGTGGTTCCTTATTTTGGAAGATGTGAATCCCCGCACTTTCTTCCTAACTTGACCATTGCTAACCTGAAAGGCATTCCTTTGGTTGGATAGTCCTACCTTGTGGTTGGTAGACTACTCTCTTTGGATTGGTAAATCTAAGTTAGGTCTAGACCACCACGGCCCCTACTCAGTGTAGTCCATCGCAAACCTATGGGATCCATCATAATCAAAATAAATCTAAAAATGAAATTAATCTTGACTATCCTTGAGTTGATTTAAGACTCCCGACGGCATTCACTTAATAGTCAGCCTTAAGTGAGGTTCAATTTATTGCCTTGCCAACCGATCACCCCAATGGTTCCTTATTTTGAAAGATGTGAGCCCCCATGCTTTCTTCCTAACTTGACCATTGGAAACTGAAAGGCACCAATTTAGTTGGATAGTCCTACCTTGTGGTTGGTAGACTACTCCCTTTGGATTGGTAAATCTGAGTTAGGTCTAGACCACCATGGTCCCTACTCAGTCCAATCCATCGCAAACCTATGGGATTTATCATAATCAAAACAAATCAAAAAAGAAAATTAATCTTGATTATCCTTAAGTTGATTTAAGTCTCCCAGCGGCATTCACTTAATAGTCAACCTTAGGTCGGGTTTGATTTATTGCCTTGCCAATCGATCACCCCAGTGGTCTTTTATGGTGGAAGATGTGAGTCCCTGAGCTTTCTTCCCTTGAATTGATCAGTGCAAACCAAAAGGCACTCCTTTGGTCATATAGCTCTCCCATCGGTCGGGAAGCTACTCCCTTTAGTTCAGTAAATTTAAGATAGGTCTAGGCTGATAAAAACTCCTTCTCAGTTTAATCCATCGCAAACCAATGAAATCCATCAAAACAAACTAAAAAAATGAAATTAATCTTTGACTATCCTTGAGCTGATTTAAGTCCCCTGCATTATTCACTCAATAGTCACCCCAGGTCGTTGATTTATTGCCCAAAGCAAAGATCACCCTGATTTCTTTATTTCAAAGATGTGAGTCCCTTTCACGCTTTCATTGCATGCCGAAAGGCATCCCTTTAGTTGGCTAGTCCTACTATGTGTTTAGTAAACTACCCCTTTGGATTAGTAAATCTGAGTTAGCTCTAGGCCTCTTTGGCTCCTATTCAGTGCGATCCATCGCAAACCAACAAGGTCCATCTCAAATCCAAAATCTAAATAAAAATTTGAAACAAATTTAACAAAATAAATCCAATGACACAAAATAAAATAATCAATCAATCAATCTAAATCCAATCTTTTGCTTCTCCTCAGTGAGATGCAAATCTTTCTGGTTCCCTCACTGGACTCAGAATTCTAATCCCTTAGCAAATTTCAACCCTCTCTTGTGCATGACTTGAACTTTCCTCCCTAGTAAAGAGTTCACTTTTCTATCCCCCATGGAGTCAAAACAAACACAATTAAACAAACAACAAATTGAAACAAATTCAACCCCCTTCTCTAGCAAAACTTAATTAAACAAATCAAATTTCTCTCCGCAGTGAGACTCAAATCAAATCAAACCTCTCATCCCCTTGTGGATGACTTGAACCTGCATACTCTATCCCTTAGTGGATTCCTCCCTCTCTCTTATGTCTTAGACATAAGTAGAGCCACATTGCATTAAGCTCTGGATTCCTTCTACACCTTGGGTTAGGGGTAGATTGTTTCTGCTAGTGCTTGTGATCTTTCAATATTGTTGATCATTTCGGTCAACAATAGTAGTGTTCTTGTCCACACACCTATTGCCCTTTGTTGACCTCATTTTAGGATGAGCTCTCAACCCCTCCATCTTAGATAAAGGACTTCTCTTAGACTTTAGGAGTTCCTTAGTCTTAAGACACATCTAGTGATTAGGTGGACACTCAACATAGCCCAGAGACTTAAGAGAGTTAGGAATAGGTCATGCCTTAGAGTGTTAGGAAAATTTCCCTATCCTATAACTTGAACCACATTCCTCACTTCCTTCCTTCAAGTCACACTTCAAATCAAATCAACATCAAACCTAAATCAATTCCAACCTAGTTGATTTTCTCCTAACTCAAATCAATTCTATACGATTGAAATCCTTGATTGAAACCCATGATTGAAATCCCAAGTTTGAAATATTCGCTAAGTCCTTTGATTCCTTCTCATGGAATTAGCTCAAATCAAGTTCAAATCACTTCAAATTCATGGAATTTTCTCATAACTCTTTTATATTCTCATTTATATTCACATATATAAATGAAATATAAATTCAAATCAATTAAACTAAACTTACAAATCAAATCCAAAATTCATGGTCAAATTTAAATTATTCCCTAAGTCATTTAATTCTCTCTTAAGGACTTAGCTCAAATCAAGTTCAAATCACTTCAAATTCATAAAATTTTCTCACAACTCATTTATATTCTTATTTATATTCACATATATAAATGAAATATAAATTTAAATCAATCAAACTAAATCCAACAATCAAATCCAAATTCCAAAATATTTTTAAGTCACTTTGATTCCCCTCTTATGGACTTAGCCAAAATCAATTCAAATTCATGAAATTTTCTCATAATCCATTTATATTCTCATTTATATTCACAAATATAAATAAAATATAAATTCAAACAACCAAAATCAATTCCAAAGATCAAACCCAAATTCAACCTAAATCAAACTTAAGCCTTTCAAGTCAAAATCTTGAACTTAGCCAAATCAATTTCAAATCAAGCCAAACTCTTTATTTTTCTTCATGATTCAATCAATCCTTCAATCATGAATCCAAATATAAATACAAACTTGAATCACTTAACTAAAAATCAATTCAGAAATCAAGCCAAAATTAAATTCATGTTCACCCTTTGAACATGAAATTGTCAAATGAACCAAAACCCATTTGACTTCAAACCACTTGCAAATGGATTTATATTTCAATCATAAGTGCATATGTGAGTTCAATCAAACTCAAATCAAGCTTTGACCAAGCCATTTGAGCCACTTAGGCTCACTTGACCCAAAGTGACATAAAGCACCCTTATGAGCCAAATTCTAATCCTAACCAAATTGGATTAACTAAGCCCATCGAAACCTCTCATCATGATCAACAATCATCATAAGATGATCAGTCAATCAAATTGGGTCAAACCAAGTCAAACCTAAGGGTTGACCAAGTCAACACTTAGCCAAAATGAAAACTAACATAGCCAAAATCCACCATCGGCCAAATTGTTTGAAACCATTGATCAACACTCATTCATAACCAATGTTTGAACTTGACCAAGTCAATATTTGAGCCTAACCTAGCCCAATTGGCCACTTGACCAACTTGACCTAAAAAGTCAAAAATGTGTCAAAACTTGATCTAAGCCAAATTGATTGAAACCAATGGGTCAAGTTCATTCCAAATCACTTGTTGAACTTGACCAAAGCCTCAATTGACCAACTATACCCAACCTAGCCCAATTGACCATGAACCCAATTTGACCTAAAGGGTCATATTGAGCCAAGCTCAACCAAAATTGATTAAAGTAAATATACCAATCCATTTCATATGATCAATCAAACATAAACCTACCCATGACCTAGCAGGTCAAATGGATCAAATTGGTCAACTTGATCCATTTGACCTAAATGAAATCAAATGAACCAAATCCAAATATAAATCAAATTCATTGGAAACAAAGATACCAAATTAATTCATATGATCATATGAACATGACCCAACCCTTGGTTTGACCCAATTTGACCAATTGGTCAACTTCACCCAAGTTGACCCATTTTGACCTAAATGGGTCAACATGAGTCAAATCATATCAAACCAACTCCAAATTCAATCAAACTTAGCCAAACCTATTTTCTCATCATACCAAACATGCCCAAACTGAAATCAAGGTCAAATGACCATTTTACCCCTAGGTCATAGGATAACCCAAAATCAAAACCACTTAGAATTTGGTCAATTCCTTTTCATGGATACTTGGCATCCTCTTAGTGGACCAAATGGTCACTAATAGACCTAGTGCACATGACCCAATGGGTTTGAATCAGCCAAACCCAACCCAAACCAAAAACTAACCACATGCCTTGAAATGGAGCACATGGATTCCCTCCTCCACTTGTTTAAAGCACATGGCAATCTCCTCCACTCCTTCCCTGGCCAAAACCAAATGCAATGACTCATCTAACATCCTAAAAAAACTAAATGACTTCAAACTTTAGGTTAGGGCAATGCATGGTTTGATGTTGACTTTTATTTTGTGAAGTAATGTTTTAGTCTGGATGTTAGGGTGAATGTGCATAGACTAAATGGTAGGGCGATCTTAGTCAAACCATTATCTTCTACAGAGGATTGTGCTTAAGGGAGTTGTAATAAATAAAAATATAAATACTTTTGATGTGCTGGTGCATATACCCCTAAACATAATCTAATAGGCTAGGTGGACTTAGTCACCCATGTGTGGGGTGTTAAGTCCAATATACATGCTTGGGATTTGTATGGTTTATTTTAGCTAATCTATTTTCTGTGTTAGGAGATTTCTTTTCCTTTCCATATAATTTTGCAATTAGCATTTTGGAATGATTGTTATGGGGATTAGGATGAGCATTGGTTATAAAGCCATGCCTTATGTACCATGTGAAGCCTTTGGAGCATCCACATTCCAACCATCCAAAAAAAGGAACCAAAGAAGAATGAGGAAATGAAGCTTGAAGACCCCCTTAACAATGAATTCCTTGCTTTATTGTACTTAATTCATTTGTAATCTAGGTTGTATAAGGGTGGAGCTCGGCTACCCAATTTATTTTTGGGTTTGTGAGGTGGTGCCCGCCACAAATGATCTTTTATTCTTTTACGTTAGCTTTATAAAATGTTGATTCTTTATTTAGCTTGTGCATTAAAATGACATATTTTCCTAGTTTCTTCTTTGCTTGATGTATGGCCTGGATGATGATTAGGCTATCTTAGAAATGCCACCTCCTAAGAGTTTAACTCAACTCAGATCTTTCCAAGGACGATTAGTGTATCTAAGATGCTTTATTTCCAATCACGTGAGATGCCATTCTCTACTTGTCAAAAGGATGCCAAGTTCAAGTGTGATGATAAGTGCAAGCATGCCTTTGAAGATATCAAGATTTGGTGAAGCTAGCCTATCCCAAGAAAGCCACTCATCCTCTACACTCGCATTGGACAGCTTTGTTGTTAAGCCAATGACAAAGGGAAGGAGAATGCTCTTTACTACCTCACCATCGATTCTGTAAAGAGAACTATCCACCTATTGAGAAATATTACCTATTTTGATGCCTCAAAAAGCTATGACACTATATGCTTTCATAAGGCAAACTTGATTTTTAACCAATCCAATTGATCTCATGATGCGGCCAACACTATCTGAACCTTTGGCACGATGGTTCATGATCCTCTCACAGTTTGATATCACATTTGTAACCCTTCATGCAGTAAAAGGACAAGCACTAGCAGATTTTTTAGCAACACATTCACTTCCTACTGATTCTCTACTTAGTGACGATCTCCCTGATGAATAAATCATGAGCTTAGGGGAGGTTGACAACCGCCGATGGGAGATGTATTTTGATGGTGTAGCTTCTTTTCAAAGGAAGCACCGATCTACACTTCCGTGAAAGGCGTGAGTAGGAATAGTTCAACTCCATAGTGATGTGATGAGATTCTCATACTATCTTTCCAATCCTTGAACCAACAACCGAGTATGAGGATTTAATTGCTCAGAGTTAGCTATCACGGTCAAGAGCATCAATATCGGGATTCTTAGTTGATCATCAATGCATGGGTCCTACAAGATTCTCAAACCCAAGCTTGTCATTACCAGTATACCATGAAGTTATTGGCCCAAATCAAGTCACCATCTACAAGGTTCTGAGTGAGAATACGAAGAAGCTTTTACCAAACTTGCCAAAGAATTGGCATGTCTGGGAGATGCGTCCAATCCAATAAGGGTCCAAAATAGACAAGTCCTATCCCTTATTGATGCTTAACTCATTGAGAGACTTTCTCTTGAAGGGCAAGTTGTCATTGCCTATAAGGATAAGGAGCTGGATTGGAGGTAACTATTTATAAACTATTTGAACACCGGCAAACTACCTCAAGAAAATTCACAAGCCCATCAGGTGAAACAGAGAGGTCTCTCCTATGCTCTCGTTGATGGCACTTTGTACCGATGGTCCATTAATCAAATGTTGTTACATTGTTTAGACAAACATGAAGCCCATGACATTTTAACCTATGTACATTCAGGTCTATGTAGAGTGCACCAATTCGATCTGAAGATGAAGACAAAGATCAAGAGATTAGGATACTACTGTCCTTTGATGATCACAGACTACATGGATGTAGCTAGGAGATGCCATCAATGTCAAGCACACAGTGTGGTCACACATCAACCACCCAACATTCTACACCCTATATTGGATTCATGGCCATTCAAGTGTTGGGGTACCAATATTGTCGGTCCTATCGATCCTCCTTCTTCCAAGGGTCATCGGTTCATCTTAGTTGTCACTGATTACTTTTCCAAGTGGACAGAGGCAATCCCACTCAGAGAGATCACAACTTAGCATGTGCTTTAGTTTTTCAGGAACCATATCATATATAGGTTTAGGGTGCCTTGATGAATTATATCCAATAATGGTACTGCATTCAAAAGCACCAAGATCAACAGCTTTTCTAGAAGACACGATATAGATTGGAGATACTCCATCATCTACTACCCCAGAGCAAATGATTTAGAGAAGCATTCAACAAAACTCTCATCCAAATACTAAAGAAGACTCTTGATGGAAATATACAGTAGTGGAAAGAGCAGTTGCTTGATGCCTTGTGGGCCTACCGCACCATATACCGAACTCCAACTCAATCTACCCCATTTTCCTTAGTATATGGGTCTGAAGCCGTTCTAGCTTTGGAAGTTCAACTCATATCACTAAGGATAGCATTGGGTAACAAGATCACTACATAGCATAATACAAAGTTGCAGTTAGAAGAGCTTAAAGGTTTAGAGGAGAGTCACCTATGGGCATGCCAGAACCTCTAGTTGTACAAGGCCAAAATGATTCAAGCTCACAACAAGCTGGTGTACCCTAGGTCTTTCCAAGTAAGAGAACTTGTGTTAGTCCTAAAGAGTCTAATTATTGCCCGTTAAAAGATGGGAGGCAAATTTTAACCCACTTGGGAAGGCCCCTATGTCATAGAGAAGGCCTACCAAGGAGGATCTTATTAACTCATTGATTGTGGGAACACTGATGCTTCTAATTAATGAGCTCTATTTGAAGAAATATTACCCATAAAACATGTTTGAAAATAATTATCAACAAAAAAAGTAAAAACTAATTTCATTTCATTAAAATCTTCTCTGAAGCATTGTTTGCTTGTCTTCATGAATTATGACTTTAGGGTAGGTGTAAGAGTCCCAGAAGCATCTTATCCCTCTTCCACAACACAGGCATAATCTCCTATTTTTATTAGAATAGGTGTGAGAGAACCCAAGAGGCATCATATTTTGATTAGCATAACTATGTTAGGTGTAAGAGAACCCAAGCGACATCCTTTCTTATTGGGAATTGTCGGTTGCCATCTATGTCACCATTTCAACAAAATCGATGTTTTTAGGTTAGTAAGAGTACCCAAAGGCATCCTATTCCTTTAACACAAGCATAAAAATAAATACATATATTTTATCTCAGGCTATTTTTGATGTAAGATCAATCCCCTTTGTGGTACTCACTCATTAGCAACTCTAGATCGGGTATATATACTACCTCTCTAGTATGTCACCCCAGTGGTCACTTGTTTGGAATATGTGAGTCCCCGTGCTTTCTTCGTAACTTGACCAATTCAAACCAACGAGCACCTTGTTAGTTTGGTAGACATCACTGCCCAGCTAGAAAGCCACCTCATGTCAATTTTGTTTATGAAGATGTGAGTCCCCGAGCTTTCTTCATGAACTAATCATCATGATCTAACTAGGTCGAGCATATTTGAGGTTTAGGATAAGTCCCCCAGAGGCTCCTTTCCTCTTGACTACATTTGAGTCAATGTGAGTCCCTAGTGACACAAGCCCCAGGTCGAATGGCACCTATTAAGCGGAAGACAGTCTATCCCAACAATCAGTTCTGCTATAGAAGGATGTGAGTCTCTGAGCTTTCTTCCTAGGCTGATTATTGTAAACTGATGACACCTTAGGTTGGTTGATGTTCTTTATGTTGACAGCGACCCGGTGGACACACCACCCTTGGCAGATGTGAGTCCCCGTGCTTCCTCCTTGAGTTGGCCACCGAATACCTATTTGATATATGACTAGCCATGTAATCTTCTCCAAGGTTTTGGATTAAGTACTTAACAGCCCCTCTCCCTACGGGCATTCTATTTGGATCACGTCCTCTGCGAACCTATTTAGACACTACCCGGGTTACTCTTAGATTGGACAGTCCCCTTTTCTAGTAGCCACCCCTGTGGTTGGAGAATTTGTTTAGTGGATGTGCGATTCTCTTTTATAAATCTAAGATAGTCAGATACAAGCTCCTTCTCAGTTTGATCCCTCACAAATTAACAGGGTCCACGTTAAAATAAACTAAACAAACAAACAAATTATTTTGCTTATGCATTAGGAATTCAAGCCTTCAAGTGGCCCCTTTTCCAGCGCATCTATCTTTAAAGTAGAACTCCATATAGAATTGCACTACCGAGTTAAGATAAATTCTCGAGTTGATACTCACTTCGTAGTCACCCTTAGGTCGGGTTCAATCTATTTTTCCACAAGCAAGTTACCCCGGTGGTCATTCCACTTTGGAAGATGTAAGACTATGATGCATTCTTCCTAGCATGATGGTCAAACTGACGGGCAGCCCTAGGTCGGGTTTGATTTATTGCCCAAAGCAATCGATCACCCTAGTGGTCTTTTGTAGTGGAAGATGTGAGTCCCCACACTTTCTTCCTAACTTGACCATTGCACACCAAAGTGTATCCCTCTGGTTGGTTAGTCCTACCTTGTCGTTGGTAGACTATTCCCTTTGGATTGGTAAATATGAGTTAGCCCAAGGCCACCAAGGCCCCTACTCAGTGCAGTCCATTACAAGCTAATGGGATCCATCATTAGATCCATCAAAACATCTAAAAAATGAAATTAATCTTATCTATCTTTGAATTGATCTAAATCCTCGGCATTCACTAAGACAGGTTGGGTTCAATGTGCTTCAATGGGTCACCAAAGAATAACCCTACTTTGGAGGATGTAAGTCTATTATGCATTCTTTCTAAGAAGCTTTGCATGCCAAAAGACGCCCCTTTTTGGCTTGTCCACTATGTGTCTAGACTACCCCTTTGGATTGATAAATCAGTTAGGTCTAGGTCTTCGTGTCTTCTCTGCATTATCACCACCAATGGGGCCCATCTCAAAATCCAAATTTTAAAATCCTGAAACAAACTCAACCCTCCTCCCTCAGTGGAGTCAAACAACAAATAAAATAAATTCAACAAAACAAATCCAATCAACCTCCCCCAGTGGAGTCAATCAAATCAAAATAATCAAAACAAATTAAACAAATCAAATCATTTTCTCTCCCCCAGTGAGACTTAAATCAAATCTCTCATCCCCTTTGTGGATGACTTGAACCCGCTTCAAGTGGAAGGTTCACATACTCTATACCTAATGGATTCATCCTTCCCTCTCTTATGTCCATGGCATAAGTAGAGTCACATTGTACTAAGCTCTGGATTTATTCTACACCTTGGGTTAAGAGTAGATTGTCTCTATTAGTGCATGTGATCGTGCGGTGTTGTTGATCATTTCGGTTAACACCAATACGTGCGATGTTCCTTATTAGTTACACCACACCTATTGGACGCCCTTTGTTGACCTTATTTTTAGGATGAGCTCTAAACCCCTCCATCTTAGACATAGGACTTCTCTTAGACTTTAAGGGTTCCTTAGTCTTAGGACACATCTAGTGATTAGGTGGAAACTCAACCTAGTCCTTGAGACTTTAAGAGTTAGCATAGGAATTCATGCTTTTTGTTTGAATTTGTATAGCTTAAACCAAATCCTCCTTCCTCCTTCCAAGTCAAAACTCCAAACTCATATCAACTCCAACTCCAACTCTAACCTTGAATCAATTCAATGGATTTTCTTAATTCATGAATCAATTCCAAATAATTGAAACCTATGATTGAAACCCATGATTAGATTCCAAATTCCAAAATATTTCCTAAGTCATTTTGATTCCCTCTCATGGACTTAGCTCAAATCAAATCTAAATCAGTTCAAAATCAAGGAATTTTCTTATAACCCATTTATATTTTCATTTATATTCACATATATAAATGAAATATAAATTCAAATCAATCAAACCAAATTCAAAATTCAAATCCCAAAAAAAAATCTTTCCTAAGTCATTTTGATTTCCTCTCATGGACTTAGCTCAAATAAAATCTAAATCAATTCAAATTCAAGGAACTTTCATAATGCATATATTCTCATTTATATTCACAAATATAAATGAAATATAAATTCAAATATCAAAACTCATTCAAATTCAAACTCAAATTCAACCAAAATTCAACCTAAACCTCAAGTCAAAATATTGAACTTAGCCAAATCAATTTTAAACCAAGCCAAATTGATTTTCTTCATGATCCAATCAATCCTTCAATCATGAATCCAAATATAAATACAAACTTCAATCATCAAATCAAAACTAAATTCCAAAAATCAAACTCATGTTCACCCTTTTGAACTTGGAATTGTCAAGTGAATCAAAACCCATTTGACTTCAAATTAATTGCAAATAGATTTATATTTCAAATTACTTGCAAATAGATTTATAGCTACTTCAAGGGAATCGAGCGCCGGTGATAGCCTCTAGCAAGTTATGCCATTAAATCGAGCGTAGTTTCATTTTTTTTCTTGGTCCTTTATGAAGAGAAGTTTCACCCCAAGCAAAGTTAGCCGTTGGATGTGTTCCCTTTACTCTTAGATGGGTGAATTTGGTTTCAATGAAATTTCAATCGAGATCTTTCCCTAGAAGATGGACAGTGGCCATCTCCTACAAGGAAGATCAGGGATGGATCATGGGTCGTGCATCCACACATTTTTGATGGAAGGTCATGATCAAGATGCATAGGATATTCAATTTAATCTTTTAATATTGTGGCTTATCTTAGTCGTTGATCAATTAATGAGAGAAAAGCGAGTGCCATCATGCACTATGATGATAACTTAAATAGTCTCTCCCATCATATGCGGAAAGTGTGACGCCTAATGTGATTAGACATTTAATTAGGGATTTATTTAATTATCCTTAATCATGGAAACTTCAATTGTATAACTAATTCTAGAAAAACCTTTAAAATATAAGGTTAAAAAGCATTAGAAAGATAATTTAAAGGGAACTATTCTAAAATTATTTTCACTGAATTTTGAATAGTATATTTTCCTTAATTATGGTTTTAATGAAAACCTAATAACCCAAATTACTTCCTAATTATTCCACTGATTAATCCCAAACTTCTCATGTGCATTTAGAGGGATGATTTCTAACTCCCCTGATTTTCTTAAGATTTATTGATTATGTAGAACATCATGAGGATCCAAAAATTAGAGCTCAAGGTCTATTTACAAGATCTCAAGCTAAAGCCCAAGAAAATTCAAGAAAGAAGAAGGCTTAGCCTATTAGCCTGCTAAGGCCCATTTTATGATTTCATCTTTTTTATTTATATAAATTTTAATTTTCTTCTAGAAACTCCATGTTTGAAATTTTGCATTTAAAAATTCAAAGCATGACATGTGAGGTGGTTGAATCCACATAAAATAATAGCATGTGAAATGGGTGAATGACATAAAATAATGAGGCAATTTAATACTTCATATTAATGTGGCCACCCACCTTTCCCTCCATGCTTTGAATTCTTTTCTTTTGAAAGATGCTTGTAATGATTATAAATAGCCCCTCTTATTAGAATGAAGGAGATCTTTTGGCAATTACAAATTATTGAGTTATTCTTGTGGTTTGAGAGCTTGGTTGCCAAACCTTAGTAATCCTTAGTGGGAGCGCTAGTTATCCAACATATCTTCATCCTTCACCTCTAATACCCACATTCTCACAATCTCATCAAAAGAAAGAATGCCCACCTCCATCAAATTTGGTATCAAAGTGAAGCCTGGAAGGAGCAAATTTGGTCAAAAGTTTGCTTCAACAAAGGGAGCATCTCAAGTGTTGAACTTGTCTTCAAACTTGTGAGTTTTTTTGGAATAATTAATTTTCTTTTATATGATAGTTTAATACATATTAGTAGCTTGGAAAGATATATATTTCAAGTTTATGGTGATAGCATAAAATTTCAATTAGTAAGCTCCATTATAATTGTGTGAACTTGCACAACCACCTCCCTCATGCCCCCCCCCCCCCACCCCCTCCAAAAAAAAAAAATTTAAGAGGTCACCTTAATGTGAGGTAGTGCTTCACCCCAAAAAATAACCTAGCCATTAGTGCAAATCAAAATCTAATTACTTGCTTTATTATCTTTTTTATTATTTATGATTAATTTTAGAAGTTTCTTTGATTAACTTATGATAACTTGCTTTCTTAAGAAACAAAAGAGGCTTGATAAATTTGAGCATTTTTTTCATTGCATTAAAAAATTAAAAAAAAATATTCATGCATAATATAAGTGTCTTAAACCGGTAATTTTGGAAGCTAAATAGAACTTTGTCAAAAGACCTAATCAAGGAGAGCTTGGGATCTAAGTGGTCTTGTACCCCCCCAGTTGGAAGTTCTCTTAGCCTAAAATTTCACTTTGATTGCACAATTATATTATACTTTTTTTTTCTTTTTTTTTTTCATTGATCCCTTTTCATGTATATTTTAAAAAAAAAAATCTCATGGCACCAAAATCTATCTCTTAAGACAAAGTTGAAATTTTGACTAGATTATTGATTTCTTAGATCTTAGGATCCAAGATAATTAATTAAAAACTTAACAAAAATTAGAAGAAAGTAAGAATCAAATGCAAGAACTAACAACAAATGCAAACTCTTACAGCGCATCTATAAAATAATAGAGTGCAAACTCCTCCTCCAATACCTGCTCAGACTGTGACAATAGGGATAGATGAAGAAGATTCATATCCAAACTATAGAGAAAATCAACCACCTAGAAGACCATCAATTGTTAGAAATGGTGGAAGGGGAGAAAATTATTTTAAGACTATAGAAGACTCTAATGATCCATCTCGAACAGTTAAAGTAGAAGCCCCAACTTATGATGGTATACATGACCCAAATAAATTTCTTGATTGATTAGTTCAAATGAATGACTTCCTTGATTGGTATAAATTGGATGATTACCAAAGGGTTACTTTTGCTAAAATGAAGTTAATAGGGCATGCTAAAATTTATTGGAAAAATATTTTAGCTAAAGAACAAAGATTAGGAAGGACAAACCTCACTTGGATAGAAATGAAAGAAATATTAAGAGCAAAGTACTATCATAGGCATCATGATAAGAAGCTACATAGTCAATTATTAACTTTGAGATAAGGTAATTATCTTATAACTAAATACTTGAATACTTTTGAAGATCTAGTTTTTAGAACTGATTGTGCTGATAATAATTTGAAATTAGCCAATAAATTTGTTATTGGACCCACAATCTTTAGAAGAAGCATTTCATTATGCATTATTGGTTAAACAATAAAATAAATCTGCCTCCCTCTCTAAAACTAAAAGTCAAATACTTTCCATTTCATCCCATAGATCTATTGTTAGACCCACCCATCCAAATGGCCTAACCCCTTTGCCTAAAACTTTAATTGAAGGGAGCTCTAAGAAAACTAGGGAAGTAATATATTTTAAATGTCATAAAAAGGGTAAATCAATGTAAAGCTCAAATCTTATTTTTAGAAGAAGTTGAAAATCCAATAGATGATAATCTATATGAAGTTTATGATGACACCCCATTATTTGATGAAGAATTAGAATTAATTGATGACCCTCATGTTAATGTGATGAGATGTCTTACTGTAATTAAAAATGAGTCAGAAGATTAGAGGAGAAAGAATATTTTTAGCATGTATGTTTTGTGTAATGAAAAGAGATGTAGGTTAGTTATAGATGGAGGGGGTGCTATGAATGTCATTTCAACACACACCTCAACTTGAGCCAACTTAAAATCTTAAATCTGAACCTCACCCTGAACCATTTCATGTTAGCTGGGTAAATCATACATCTCTTCCCATCACCAATCAGTGTTTAGTTCCTATTAAAATAGGAAGCTATGAGGATCAAATTTGGTATGATGTTCTCCCTATGGACATTGCTCATATTCTCTTGGGATGACCTTGGCTATATGATATGAATGTTATTCACTATGGTAGGGAAAATACTTATATTTTTTAAACAAATAATAAAGACTATTAAACTCCTACCAATAAAGCTAGTAGAAAAAACACCCTCCATAACACCATACAAAATAACTTCTAACTTGCAACCTAAGCCTCTATTGAAGAAAAATGTCAAGCTTCAATTAATTATCATAAAAAATCCTACTATTAGTCCTAATACTATCATTTTTTATTCTTACTTTAAAACATATACTCTTCCTCCTTTGACCCTGAAGATAGAAATAATAGGTTTTGGAGCTTTACGAAAAGAATTTTCTGATCCATTTCTTCTTCACATATTACATGTAAAAGAAGTCATACCATACTCTAATGAGACTTACATACCTGTGGTGGTCTCTTCTCTTCTTTCTAATTTTAAAGATATTGCACCCGATGAGCTTCCTGATGAGCTACCTCCTCTAAGAGACATTCAACATGCTATTGAGTTCTTAGCCGGTTCTCAACTTCCTAATCTTCCACATTATAGGATGAACCCTACCGAGCATGTTGAGATTAAATGGTAAGTTGAGAAATTATTAAAAAAGGGTTTCATTCAAGAGAGTCTTAGCCCCCCCAAAGATTATTAACTCCAAAGAAAGATGGAACATGGCAAAATGTGTGTTAATAGCACAAATAAATAAAATTACTATCAAATATAGGTTTCCTATTCCCCAATTAGATGATATGTTAGATTTAATCTTAGGAGCAAATTTTTTTTCAAAGATTGATCTAAAAAGTGGATATCATCAAATTTGGATTAGATCAGGAGATGAGTGGAAGACTACTTTTAAGACCCCTGATGGACTTTATGAATGGCTTGTCATGCCCTTTCAACTTTTAAATGCTCCTAGCACATTTATGAGATTAATGGATATTGTTCTTAAACCATATATAGGTAAATTTTTGGTGGTGTATTTTGATATTTTAATTTTAGTCCAAGTGAAATGAACATCTACAACACCTATAAAGTCTTTGAACTACTTAGACAAGAGAAATTATACATTAATTTAAAAGTTTCTTTTTTCACGAGGTAATCTTTTGGCTTTATTATATCCATTGGACTTAAACTTGATCCTTCTAAAGTGAAAACAATCTTAGATTGGCCATCACCTAAAAGTTCTACTGTTAGAAGCTTCCATGGTTTAGCCACTTTTATCGAGATTTATCAAAAATTTTAGTACCATTGTTGTTCATAAGACATATATACTAAAATTAGATAAATTTTGTTGGACTCCTAATGTACAAAAGGCCTTAAAGCAAATTAAAGTTCTTATCACTTTTGCACCAATCCTTAAGCTTCCTGATTTTTCTAAAGCCTTTGAAGTGACATGTGATGCTTCAAGATAGGTGGAATTTTAAGTCAAGAGAATCATCCTATAACATTCTTTAATGAAAAGTTAAATGAAGCCAAACAACGATATTCCACTTATGATAGAGTTTTATGTGTAATTCAATCAAGGCATTGGCAACACTATCTCTTACATAGAGAATTTATACTTAATTATGATCATCATGCCTTAAAATTCATTAATACTCAATGAAAGTTAAGTCATAGGTATGCAAAATGGGTTGAATTTTTATAAGACTACTCTTTTATTCTAAAGTATAAGCCTAGAATTGAGAATAAACCTGTTGATGCTCTATCCAGGATAAACCTAAGGATTTCCTCATTAAAATTGAGAATCCTATGATTTGATAGAATTAAAGATGATTATATTGTGTGCCCTAACTTTCACCTAATTTATCTTGAACACCTAGATAAACCAATAACTTTACAAGGGATATTTTTGATAACAAATGGGTATTTAAATAAAGGAAAATAATTATGCATTCCTCGATCTTCTCTTAGAGAATTCCTTATCACTGAGCTACATGATGGGGGTGTAGCTGGTCATTTTGGAAAGGATAAGATCATATGTTTATTAGAAAATAGATTTTATTGGCCTTCATTAAAATGAGATGTTCAAAAATTAGTGGCTCAATATTTAATTTATAAACAGGCTAAAACTATCAAATAAAGGTCTGGACAATACACTGCCTTACTTGTTCCTTATAGGCCTTGGGATAACCTCTCAATGGATTTTATTCTAGGATTACCTAAGATAGCTCAAGGACATGATAGTATTTTTGTTGTAGTGGATAGGTTCTAAAAAATGGCTCATTTCTTACTTTGTTCAAAAACAAATGATGCCTCTTATATAGCCAAATTATTTTTTAAGGAAATAGTGCGACTCCATAGTCTCCCTTTAACCATTATTTTTTAAGGAAATAGTGCAACTCCATGGACTCCATGATAGTATTTTTGTAAGAAAATTATTTTTTAAGGAAATAGTGCAACTTCAAAAACATTATGGAAATTATTATATACCAAATTAAATTTTTTTTCTATCTTCACCACAAACTGATGGACAAACTGAAGTAGTTAATCGTACCTTAGGAAATTTGCTTAGATGCTTAGTAGGTAAAAGTTTAGGAAACTGGGATTTATATTTACCAATCTCGAATTTTTATAATAGTACTATATCTAGAAATACAAAAAATTATCATTTGACATAGTCTATCGTCAAAATCCATGACAATAGATGTAACAAACCTACCATCTCGTATTTTCGATTCTCATTTGCTAAAGATTTTCAAAGCCTCCATGAAGATATAAGAAAGAAAATTGCTATTTAAGTAATGAAAACTATGCTTCTAAGGCAAATCATAATCATTCAATGAAAGAATATAAAGAAGGTGATTATGTATTGATTCACATTCAACCTGAGCATTATCAAATCACTAGATATATTAAAAATTACATGCATGAGCTTGTGGTTTGTTTAAAATTCTCAAGAAAATTGGAACTAATGCTTATCACCTTGATTTGCCTGTTGATATGCTCATTCATCCAGTTATTAATATTGAAGATATTCTATCATATGAAGGAATTAGCAAACCTCCACTTGTTCAATCTAACTCTTTAGGAGAGATATAGAACTGTACTAAGCACTCTTCCTTTGAAGTTGACTATATTATCACCGAGGAAGCACCCATCAATCCAGCTTTTGAACATCATTTTATAGTTCATTGGAAGAATAAGCCGCCAACTGAAGACACATGGTTGACCCATACTAATTTGGAGACTTTAGCCCCACAATTAGTAGAAGACTTCTTAGATTTCAACTCTACGGAGTAGAGTTCAATTGAGCCCAAGGGAGTTGATGTAGAATATCATGAGGATCCAAAAATTTGAGCTCAAGGTCTATTTACAAGATCTCAAGCTAAAGCCCAAGAAAATTCAAGAAAGAAGAAGGCTTAGCCCATTAGCTTGCTTTGGCCCATTTTATGATTTCATCCTTTCTTTATTTATGTAATTTTTAATTTTCTTCTAAAAACTCCATGTTTAAAATTTTGCATTTAAAAATTTAAAGCATGACATGTGAGGTGGTTAAATCCACATAAAAGAATAGCAAGTGAAATGAGTGGACGACATAAAATAATGAGGCAATTTAATGCTTCACATTAATGTGGCCACCCACCTTTCCCTCCATGTTTTGAATTCTTTTCTTTTGAAAGATGCTTGTAATGGCTATAAATAGCCTCTTACTAGAATGAAGAGATCTTTTACACAAATTATTGAGTTATTCTTGTGGTTTGAGAGCTTGGTGGCCAAACCTTGGCAATCCTTGAGTGGTTATCCAACATATCTTCATCCTTCACCTCCAATACCCACGTTCTCTCAATCTCATCAAAAGAAAGAATGCCCACCTCCATCAATTGATGGGTTAATTAGGGAGATCAACTAATGAATCCTTAATTATTTTTCTTATGTAATTAAAGGTAATTAAGCATATGAATAGTGGTTTAATCCCTTTATTAAGTTAATTAAGCCTTGCTTAAATAGGGAAGAGGTTTATGGAATGAATTTGGGGAATTTTCCTAAAAAATTCTAAACTCCTTTCCTTCCTTAATCTAAACTTAATTAAGGATTAACCCCTACTTTGCTTAATTAATTTGATAAAATTTTTCAAAATATTTCAGAATTTAATCAATCCATCTTGGGTAGATGCTTAGGTGTTTAATAACTTAAGTGGCTTAAAGAAATCAAAATCCAACCCACATGTGTGGGAAGAATTATGAAAGTACTTAAATTAAATCCTTTAACTTAATTTAAATGAGCCAATTGCATTAGTACCTTTCTTTCCTGGTGCATTACCAATTTAAATTTCTTGTGATTTTATGTCATATCATTGGCTCATAATTATTTGGTTAAATATGCTAAGGTGGTATAGGTAAGGGGTAATTAATACACTTAATGTACACCCTAACCTAATTAAAACATAAAATTCACCTAATCACCTAAAGATTAAACAAAAAATAATATACACATGTGGAATGGGGACCAACAAACTCATCTCACATTTCTTAAATTGAAATCAAACTCAAACAAAATTGAAACTCTCTTTGAAATAAATTTGATTTACTTTAAATAATCATATTCTATAGATTGCCTTTAGAATTAATTAGATGAATGAATTTACATTACTTTCATCACTTTATTTTCCCTAGCATTCTAAATCTGTCATATGAAAATCATGCATTCATTCCTTCTAAAATCAAAATTAAAATGAAATGTTTCTTTTATGTCAAATTACATGTTGCTAAAGTAAGAATATGAATGGCTATTATCACTATTAAATTCAAAATTATTTTCAAAATTTATAAATCAAATATCAAAATTGAAAGGTATGCTACTTATAATTATTTATAAGCTTGCATGAGAAATATAAAGATATGTATGTGGGTTTAATTCTCCCTCTCTTTCTTAACATAGAATTATATAGGATTGGCAAAGTGTATAGTCCATTTGAAAAGGACATAACACTTACTCAAATCCATTTTTATACACTCATATGTCATGACTTAAGAAGGAATTTCACATCACACATACAAATTAAACAACCAAACCAAAAATCAAATAAATATAAAGTTTAGCATCTTTTTTTCCATTTATTTCTTTTATACATGCATATGTATTTAAGGAAAGTGGTATATTAGTGGACAATCCTGGTCGAGACTTTAAGTAAAGTAGGTCTTTTCTTACACCGGTGCTAACAATGGCATCATACTCACTTATGCCTTTCATACATACACATGTGCATGTGAATAATGGATAAAAGAAATCCTCTTTTCTACTAATGAAACTCATGCATCATAAAGCATCAAAATTTTCTTAAGTAACATTACTTAGCATTCATCATTAAAGTATGCTAAACATTCCCATTTGCACATACAGATATGCTTAGGATTCATTCATATCCATGTTATATATGTTGGGAAAGAAATGAAGTGATGTATGTTTCATGATATTAATTCATTTTAATTATTCTTAAAATGTCTTTCTTTTTGAATAGGTTTATTTAGAGTTATTCTAAACTTAGGATTAATTAAAACACATAAGAAAACATTTACTAAATAAAATCAAACATGAATCTACTTTAGAAATTACTTAGGGTAGGGAAGGAAAGAGAAGTTCTCTTCTCTTTTCCCTCTCTTTACAACTTAGTAATTAATTATAGGATTCACCTAAACTAAATCAAAATATAAAATAAAATTAACCTAAAATAACTAAACAACTTAAATTCCATCCTCTAAGTTGAACATTTTCATATAAAATCTAAACCTTAAACCCATAGCTAAGCATACCACACAAACCTTAAATGGCACATACATTAGCTAAGTTATCACTTCTAGCTTTAGGATAGAGGCAATGGTTTGATGTTTGCTTTTATTTTGTGATGTATTATTTCTAGTCTAGATGTTGTGTGTGTGTAGACTAAATGGTAGACGATTTAGTCTAATCATTATCTTCTGAGGAGATTATGCGTGTTGTAATAAATAAAAATATAAATATTTTTTTTTGGCTCTATACCCCAAGCATAATCCAATAGGTGGACTTGATAACCCAGGGTGTTAAGTTTAATATACATGCTTGGGATATATATGATTTGTTTAACTAATCATTGTATTAGTTAGATTTACTTTTCCTTTTCATGTAATTTTGCAATTAGGATTCTTGGAATGATTGTTATGGGGGATTAGGATGAACATTGGTCATAAGATCTCATCTTATGTACCATGTTAAGCCTTTGGAGAAACCACATTCCAACCATCCAAAAGAAGAAACCAAAAGAAGAAAGAAGAAAAGAAGAAAAGAAGAAAAAAGAAATGAAGAAATGAAGACCCCCATAACATGAATTTGCTTAATATTAATTAATTCATTTGTAATCCGTTGTATAAGGGTAGAGCTACTTAATTTATTTTGAGTTTGTGGTAGATGACCACAAATCTTTTATTCTTTTGCATTAGCTTATAAAATGTTTAATGTTTTGTTTAGCTTATGCATTAGAAATGATATGTTTTCCTAATTTTTTTCTTGCTTGATGTATGGCCTGGATGACGATTAGGCTCTTAAGAAAAAATAAATCTTCTACCAAATTAATCAACTCAAAATTAAAAATAAATAACTCATCCCTCACCTCATGTTTAGGCTAAAAATCAAGATAAAAGATTTAGTAACCCCTTAGCTGGATGTGTACTTTCTTTTCTAACATCATGCATAAAAGCATATTGCTTCACTCTTGATTGAAGGACTTCCACCTTTGCCAGAGAACTTGGCTTAACCTATGAGAGCCATGGTGGAAACACACCTCCTTATCTTTCTAATTTTGGCCCATAATCTAATTTCTCATGCATTAGGCATAAAGAATCATATAGCCTGAGTTAAATGATTGTCCAAAATAAAAAAAAACATATGAAAATTTTGCATTAGATTTAAGTCATGAATTTATGCCCTACATCTAGTCTTTAAGGAGTGTGACTTAATCTCATTCTAAATAAATAACAACCTTACTATTTTGCATAAACATATGACTTGCCTACATATTTTAAGATCGTAGGAAGAGTTAGTTGGGAGCCACCCCAGGCGGTTGTAAGTCCAACAGTTGGGTGATTTATCCTCTCTTGTGAAGGTAAACCAAAAACTTTTTTTTTTCTTAGATTTAAGTCGTGCTTTTGGCCCTTGCCAAAGCTCCCTCAGTTTAGGTTCTGAGGTTGCTTCTTCTCTTTATGGGTCATAAGCATAAATTCTCACCTCTTAGGAAATTCCATGATCTTGTGTCATGGAATCATAAGTCCTAGAATTCTAATAAAAATTCAACTCAAACACATTAATTCAATTTCAAAAATGTAAAGCCCAACCACAGGATAGTCTGGGGTGCTTACTAGGCTTCCTAGTATCTTAAGCATCCCTACTTATTTTCATTTGGCTTCGATAAGAACTTCCTCTTCTCTATCAATCCCACTTGGCTTTCTAAAAAGAAATCAATCGATTGATAGTCCTACCTTTTGAAATCTTTGGAGACAATGATCATTTACCTTAATCGAGAGTATTCCTAAGGAATCATGTTCCTTATGATGTAATTAACTATGGGGGGCTTGCCCCTATAGGAAACTTAATGAACCCGGTTTAAAATAAACCCTACTTTACTTTTTCATGTAAAGTAGAGGAAGAATCTCTGGTACATTCCAAAGACTCATAGTCCTTAGGAGTTCTTATTGAGGTGATTGGTCCATTGTAGGGTGGTGGTAACGTCTTTCAAGATAGTACCTCTCAATGTCGTGCGCACAATAAACATCTGGGATCTACATGACGTCCTAACAAGACGTATTTTATATATTTTTGTTTTCTATTTATCTTTCTTTTCCCCAAAAAGAAAAGGGAGATAAATGAAAGCGGAGATGTATAGAATAATTTTCACCACATCCTCTTCTTCAAAAGGATAGATGAATGGAGAAATATTTTTCACCACAATGTGTGTTGGATTTCTATACAAGCTAATGCGTGAAGTTTTATTCTACAACAACTGATTTTCTAGTACACACATATATATATATATATATATATATATATATATATATATATATATATATATATATATATATATATATATATTATTTTTTACTTTGTATTTTTATCCTAATATATGAATTTATCTTTTTTGAGAACTAAGGCTGATTCTGGTTCTGCCTCAGTTAATATATATAATGATCCTATTAATAATTCAAGTATTTGTAATTTCTTCATCTTATTTTTCACAAAATATTTCTATCATAATTGAATTAATGGGGAAATGTGTAGAAGAAAATGCTACAACGCTATTTTATCCTTTCCATCGCTTTGTAATCACATATAAAAAAGTTTATTTTTTATAACACATCATAATAGTTACTAAATACATTACAATGATAATAAATAAATAAAATATATTCATATATCTAAAATCATAAAATCAATATTTCTTAGTTCAAGCATATATTTTTTTTCTTCGAGATTCTAAGACACCCCTTTTTTTGTCAGGTGTTAATTTTATAAATAGATATATTTTAGTGGTTATATGCGAAATTGGTCTCTTTTTAAACATAATCTAAAATTTCACTTTCAACCTTCGGGAGGGGGAAAAAAAAATCTAAAGGCTTTAGACTTTATTGAAAATATAATTTACATGCAAGCTTGAAATTTTAGATCAAACTATAACCGTAAATTAAAATAAATCAAATAGAGATCCATTGCTTGAAATTGACATATTAACAATGTAATATATTTTAAGCTCTTGTTAGTTCACAAAGCTTTGATCACATTGATATAATGTACTTTATGTAAATAATAAGCCTTGCTTGATACATGATTAATGATTAAGTATATTTAGCACACACGCAAGATAAAAGAAAATTGATCATATTCCATATTAATTATTTTTATTTTATTAGTGATCATCTTTAAATAATTCCTATATTTTATAATATATATATATATATATCATTGAGAGATAATAAGACTTGCATTAGTTTTTTTTTGGCAATAGTTAAGCTTCATTAAGTTTTGCGTGTTTTATAATTGATAACATTAACATTAGACTCGACCCAAAAAGAAATTGAATTTAGGTTGATCCCATCAAGTTTTGGGACATCTATGGCTAAAAATTTGGTCTATTTATTTAAAGATGATCACTATTTATTTAAAGGTTTGGGATGGGATCCGACGACGAAGATGATTGACGCATCAGACGATTGGTGGCGAGAAATGATTCGACAAAGCTTGATCATGTCCAACATCAAAGCCATGCATCAAAATTGTAAGAAGCATCATCATCATTATTGCAAATCTCAATCAAAACTGGTTTGGCTTGCCAAATAAATTGTATATATATCTTGTTATATATTACTATATATCTTGTGTGTATTGTGGTGGTGTTCATGGTGGGCATTACTATGCTTTCATCAGACCAACTCTGTCTGATCAGTGGTATGTAGCCGATGACATCTATTAAAAATGTTCCATGTAATGTGTGCCTACGTTGGCATATCTCATTTTTTTAATGGAAAGATAGGTTGTTGACTGCATGAGACAAGCTTGTTTTTTCGGGAATAAATGAGGGCCTCGCCCAGATTTCATTTATCAATTTGTGTTACATATACCAGAAAATGGGTTAGTAAAACTCACAAACAACATAAATCGTATACAAATCCTGTAATCAGCTGTCAAAAAGGATAAATACAGTTTAACAAAAGTAAAGAAAAGCAAGAATACAAAAAAACAAAGAGCTCAGAAAGTCCATCCAGAACACCAACTATCAATTAGGCTCCGTCCAGTCGTGTGACGCACAAAATAAGTTTTCAGGATATAGCACAAAAAAGTAGAGTTTATCGTGCAGTTTGAATAAAGCCCTTTCCATGCTCAAAGAAAACCAATTGAACCAATGTAAGCTCCAACCAAGGCAACCGGAATGAGCAGCCCATGAGATACCACAATAGTAGCAACAAGAGAGGGTCTTGCAAAAAAGTGTAATGACAAGCTCCAAATGCATTGGCAACAGGTTAAGCCAGATATGGCTCCATCCAAGGCAACCAATGTCCAGCTAAATAAGAAGCCCCATGAGGAACAACAGCAAATAAGAATACATATCCAACACAGGGTCATTAGCAGCCGGTTTAGCCAAAAGATGCTGGATTCATCATTGCTCCAAAACAAATAGATATTTCCCAATTGAAGCAACGCCCGAGTGATCTCAGTCTCCCAAAATAACAAATAGCATAAATAATGTATTAGCTCGGTCAGCAGTATCAAAACAAACCAAAGAAAAGAAAGAAAGGATATGTTAATTGTAGTATAGTTGTTGTATATCCTCACACAGCTCTATGTGTTTCCATTTAAGACTTTTCTGTTTGATAGCATAGCAGATATTCCTAGTAACCGTTCTAGCCTCAAGAGATATATTATTGAAAATGCGTTGATTCCTTTCCATCCAAATATAATGTGCAGTAATGGATATAGAGAGCAAATAGAATTTTTTTGTCACCTTGCAAATTAAGCCTCAGCAGTTGCATTAATGATGTGAAAAAAAATTACCCTTCGGTATGGAGGCTTTAAGGACTTCCATTGCATATGAACATTCAAAAAAGAGATGATGGTGGTTCTCATTGACATTATGGCACAAGACGCATAGAGGGTTAACCGACATACTTCTCTTAATTAATAAGTCTTTAGTTTTCAAGCCTTCCATAAGGATTCTCCAAGTAAAAGTAGCATATTTTATAGAGTAACCTTTGAACAAAATAAATTTAGCCCAATTTGGTTTGATGTGATCTTGAAAGATGTAGATGTGAGTTACTTTGTTGCTAAACCAGTCCTTATCCAACCATAAGCAGCTAATCGTGTTGTTTAAAATGGGCATATTATGAATCAGATTAATATATTCTTATGGAGTATGAACATTAACAGGTAGGTTCCAAGTATTATTTGTAATGGCCTCACAAATTAGCATATTTATAGAGCAATTAAACCAATTAAAAATCGTAGGTCTGAATTTTTCAACAAGAGACACACCAGTTAGCCATGGATCAAAAAAGAAAGATAGTCTACTATCACTTAGCACCTGAAACTTGAGACATCATCTCCATGAGACTTAAGCTCTTTACATAGAGCCATGGAGGTATATGGTGATTTTCCCCAAAGGAGGAATTGTTGCCCATTGAAAAAAGATGCAAGAAAAGATTTGGAATTGTACAATCTCCATATAATTTTAGCTTTGCACATCAAACTTAGAGATTCAATGCTAGGTATGCCCAGACCACCGAATTCAGTAGGTTTAGTAGTGTTTGCCCAAGAGATTGTGTGGAATTTCCTTTCAAACCCATTGTTATATAGAAATGAGGATATTAAACTCTTAATAGTTTTTCTAACTCTCTTCGGGATAGATATAGATCTAAACCAGTATACAAGGTAGCTCCAACAAGTAAATTTGATTAATTGTAATCTTCCTGCCAAAGAGAGTAAGGAACATTTCCAACCCAATAGCCAATTCTATATTTTGTCATAAATTGTAGAGCAATCAGTCGATTTCAGCTTGGATGAAGAAATGGAAAGGCCTAAATAATTCCAAGGCAAGTCAGCTAGTTTAAAACCCAGAACCGAGCTCAAGTCAGACTTTAGAAGAGGCTCCACCACTTTAGAGAAGCAAATAGTAGATTTAGTGCAGTTGGAAGAGAGGTTCGTTTCCTGATAGAAAATAGAAAGCAGGTAAGAAAGACAAGTAATATTAGAAAAGCTTGCCGTGCCAAAGACAAGGAGATCATCCACATAAATTAGGTGAGATAAAGTTCCAGATTTTTTCCTTATAGGAGAAAATCTTGCTGAAGCAATGAGAGAATCCAGTAGCCTAGAAAAAGCATCCATAATGATAGTGAATAAGTAAGGGGATAGAGGGCAGCCTTGCCTCAAACCAGTAGAAGAGAAGAAGTATCCAGATAGTTTCCCATTAAGAACAATAGAGAAAGGAACCTGAACCACACAGGCTTCAATCCACTTAATAAAGATTTGTGGGAAATTGAGGACTCTTAATCTATGTAAGAGATATTGCAGATTTACATTGTCAAAAGCTTTCATTAGGTCTATCTTAGCACAAAAACTCCTTGGGCTATTTTTATGGTTAAAACCATGCAGAACTTCATTTGCCATAATCACATTATCAGCTATGTCCCTCCCTTTTAAGAAAGCTTCTTGAGCAGGATGAAAAATATGTGGTAGGATTAATTGGAGCCTGTTGGCAAGTAATTTGGTGATGACCTTATAAAGAAAGTTACAAAGCGATAGAGGCTTATAATCAGTGCTAGACTCAGCATGACTTTTTTTTGGGATGAGTGTGATAGCGGTGTGTGTTTGAGGAAGAGTTAGTGGAGAAGAAGTGTTGGGTGGCAGCCACTAAAGAATGCCCAGTAATCTCCCAAGTATCTTTGAAGAATTGAGATGTAAAACCATCCGACCCAGGAGTTTTATCAGAACCAATGGAGAACACCGCTCCTTTAATGTCTTCTATGCTGAACGGTTGAGTGAGTATTTGACTATCTTGCCTTGTAATTTGAGGACCAACAGGAATATCAAACTAGCCATGATGAGGGGATTTATGGAAGTTGTTTAGGAGCTTAGAGTAATATGTTATGATCTCTTTGGCCATGCCTTGTTGGGAGCAAATATCAGCACCATTGACTTTCAGATTTTTGATAGCATTCTTGTGTTTTCTAATGTTGGCTCTTTGGTATAGAAATTTGATGTCATCTTCCCCTTTAGTTAGCCAAGCACATTTTGCCCTTTGCATAATCCACTTATTCTCACATTCAATAGCTTCCTTGAGATAATTTTGAGTCTGCAGTGTCTCTTTTAAAATTTCAGAATTAAGAGGATTAGAATCAAGTTTAGAGTGTAACTCCTCTAGCATAGCTTTCAGATTAGAGATTCTATTTGAGATATAGTTGTGAGAATGCCAATTGGTAGCCTTAAGCTCATGCTTAGTATTTTTTAGTCTATTGCAAAAGGTAAAGATTGCGTCCCCTTTCACAAATTTGCTCCATGCATGTTGTACAATATTAAGAAAGTTCGGGCAATGACTCCAATAATTTTTGTACATAAATCTATGATGAATAATCATCTTGTTACCAATAGAAAGTAAAATGGGAGAGTGATCCGATGTGAGAGGAGTCATAACTTTCCAACAGGAGTGAGGGTAAGCATTTAGCCAGTGAGTATTGTAGAGAACCTTGTCTAGCAAATATCTTATAGGATTATGTACTTGTTGATTGTACCAACTGAAGGCATGGCCCATGTTTTTCATTTCTAGGAGGCCTGTGTGTAAAATAAAATCATTGAAGTAAGATAATTTACTCAGTAGGCGGCCTCCCACTTTTTCACTAACCCTCATGATGCAGTTGAAATCTCCCATAATAACCCATGATTCATCAATAGAGTTAGCAAGATGGCTAAGGGATTGCCAAATATTCTTTCTACCATGATTACTATTATCAGCATAGACAAAAGAAATAAGTAGGCTAGAAGTAGTACCTATCATTAATTTGCCATGAATGAATTGAGGATGTTTGCAAATAATAGAAAAGGAAGTCACATCCATGTTCCATTTGATCCAAATACGACCATTCAGGGCATCCAAAAAATTTTCAACATTACCTTCGTATTTGAAGATTTCAAAGTGCTTTGTATCATTGGGACTAGAGATAGTATTATGAGACAAGCTTGTTGGTTTCTAGTTTTTCGGTGCATGTGACGAATTTGATGAAGTTTAAGATTTCTTTTGTTAGATTTGTAGTTGTTTTCAATTGTTATTATTATTTTTGTTGTGGAAAACATTGTCGACAATGATTTCTTGGTAATGTTTACATAAAAACCACCATTGTCATTGCTATAATGAAATATTTAGTATTTTTAATTTATGGAAAATTTATTTATATTATTGAATGGTCTGCCATTATTTTTGTTGGCACTTGGAAACATTTTTGAAGAATGCATTCTCTCGGTTTGATTTGTATGCAGGCTAGTTTCGCTCTTTCATTTACATGTCTTACTCATGTATTATCTAACACCCCTCCTTCCTTCCCTGCTCTCCGTCTCTTTTCTATGTCTTTGCACCCTCTCTCTTTCTCATGCTTCCACATGGATGCCACACTTAGGCATCCAACCTCTCTCATTTATTTATTTTTTTATTTATTTTGGTCATACAAAAAAATATTCAACATGTATAGGAATTTAAGATGGTATGCCTTTTTTTTTAGCTGGCAGTTTCCTTACGTGAGACAAATTTTCTATTGTTGTGGTTGGGCTTAGTGGATGCAGCAGTTTGCTTCTACAGTTTGCTTGGTTATCTTGGGTGGTTTTTGCTTGATGGCTACTATTGGTTTTTTCACTGGGTTGGATTTTCTGTTGTTATGGTGGTTGGCTAGTTGGCTAGGTTGGTTGGCTGGGTTGGTTGGCTGTGTTGGCTAGCTGGGTTGGTTGGCGATGTTGGCTAGTTTTTCCTCTTCTATTGGTGGCAGAACTGGGGAGTTGTTGGTGGTTTATCTTTGGTTTGGTTTTGGCTAGGTGGTGCTATTTGTTGGCTGTTATTTTTTTTGTTTTGATGATTGGGTTGTTTTTGTTTGGTTTATCTTTGGTTTGGTTGACCTCCTCTATAATGGTCTTCATCTTTTGGCTGCAACTACTTATCTTTTATTTTTTTTCTATTTGGGTGGTAGCTTAGCTATGGGTGTATTTCTCCACCTTCTGGTTCAGTTTGCTAGTGGGTTGGGTGCCTTTTTTGGTTTTTGCTTTTGTTGGTGAGCTCTTGTGGGTTTTGGTCTTGGTTTTGGGTTTGTTGTTGTTTTGGGTTGGCTGGTAGAAGGCTGTTTAGTGGCTGTTGTTTTACCTGGGGTGGTGGTGACTTGGTTTGGTATCTTGGAGTTTATTTTGGCTCTTTGCTGGATGCTCTTTTGATATTGCTATTTATCTATCTTGGTGGAGGTGCGGCTGCCCTTTTATCTCTTGCTTGTCATCATACACAATATATTTGGAAACTCTTTATTTGGTTGGATGCTATTCCTTTGATTTAAGATCACTGTTTCAGAAAGTTCTATGTACCTATTACTCTTTCATTAAACAAAGGCTTGACTTTGGAATACTTTTAAGCTGTTTTGTTCTTCAAGAACTTGGTACACCATAATTTCTATTTCTTACAAGATAAGCAAAGGCACTATACTACACATGCATTTTTAAGAACCTGGTACACCTGCTATTCTTTTATTGGTTGGCTTCATGCTTCTTGGTTTCCTGGTTAGTTGTACTGTTGTTCCTACTTATGTGGTTTCTAGAATTACTGCTTGGTGGCTGATTCTCTTTGATAGTGAAGGAAATAGCTATGATGGCATTGATGTTATTTTTTTTTATCGTTAAGGCTGGTAGCATTTTATGTGATTGTAACCCTTCTTTTTGAAGTTTGGATGCTCACATACAATGTTGCTCCTTGGGATAGACTTTCACTGAGCCTGAGCCGTTATAATTTACTTTAATGTATCTTTCTACGTTTGCTTATGTCTTTTTTGAGCTTCTTGTAGGTATTTGTATACGACAGAGCTTTGCAGAGGTTATGTACTTTTAGTTAGCCAAATTTCTATCTTTTTTGATAATAATTGTAACCCTTATATTTTTGTTAAACAAATATCTATCACTTTTTGGGGAAATAAATATTTTATCGTTTCATTTTCATTTTAAAAATATTTTGTAATATCACCAGTCCTCATATTAATATTTTTATTACTTACACAATTTACTTTATTAGGAAATATGAGTTCAAGGAACTCTACTGAGTCTAGAGTTGTATATTGCAACTATGATTTGTATTGTTATGTATTCACTTCATATAGGAAAGAATATTATGGAAAAAGATTTTTCAGGTGTTCAAAAAATAAAACAGGAGATGATTACAATTATTTCAGGTGGGTTGAGGAATTTGAGGGTGATGCATCAATCAGTTATCATGCTAGGAGGGTAGCAATGGAAAACAAAATTTAAAAAGATTAGATCAACAAGAGGGTAGGCTAAATATTTTGATCATACTAATTATTGTACTTATAATTTTAATATTAGTGTTATTTATTAAGAAGTATTATTTATTAAGTGATGTGTAACATGTCAATGTAATATAGTTGACTTAGTTATGTATAAGTATTAGTTATCTTTTTTTTTCATTCTGTTTAAAATATATTCAACACATGCTCATAGGGACATTTTTGCTTTCAAATAGAATCCGGCTTGAAGCAGTTTCACAGAACTTGACTTCTTCTAGATGGTTCACGGTACTTCTAAAAAATTGGTACCAAGCAGGACCACTAAGATATTAACTACAGCATTTGGTGGTTTAAAATTCTGAATTTTAGCCTTCTAAAGCGAAAACAAACACTCGTGCGGCGCGGTGTAAACTGGGCCGCTTGCGTCCCTGACTGAGCTAAGTATATCAAACATACTTTTGCATTTTAAACCAAAACATTTTTATTTTTGCAATACTTTTAAATTATAAGTAATTTATGGTCAATCAACTAGGAAATTTTAAAAGTTCAACAAAATTGAATTTGCCTATAAACTCTGTAAAAAGTTTGTTGTATAATCAACACACAAAAAATGCTAATTCGGTCTGTAAACAAAATATTCAACAACCTTATAATTAAGGATAGAATTTTGTTCTAATTGCATTTCTACCATTATCAGGACAATATAGACTTATTTATCTTATATTTTTTTAGAGCAAAGATTTACAGGATCATTTCATCAAATTGAAAGTGCTGATTTCAACTTTTTTTAACTATTTGTTTACTCCCAATATATATTTGCATATATGAATTATTTTCTTCAAATAATTATATTCTATTTTTTACTTATATTATCAAATTCATTATGATTATACAACTTATTTTAAAGTTTTATTAATACAAAATTAAAAATTCTTTATTTTAATAGTATGTATACTTTTAAAATGAGATATTTTTTTATAAAGTGAATCCTAATTACAACACAAGGTGAAATTGGGCCCCCAATTACTGTAAATAATGCTATAAAGAAATTAAATTAAAATATTTCAAAGAGAAATGATAGAAAGGAAAATTTATTACGTGCAGAGTTCAAATATATTTTTTATGTCCAAACTCTAATAATATAATATCATGTGATGTTCGGCTCACTCAATACACAATTGTTGTGTATTGGCTGTGAAGTATTATGTATTGTTATGTGTTATCATACAATAAATATTATATCAATACATAGTAATGCATAACACTTGAAAACCAATACACAACAGATGTAGATTGGATGAGTGTCACACGATATTATCTTGTTTGAATCCATATATAGAACTACATCACTATATCTGAACTCCACATGTAATAATCTCCTAGTAGAAGATGAGTGAGGGAGGACAAAAAGGTGGTGTAAAGGGAGGAAGAGATAGAGGGAGAGAGAGGCTATATAAATATATATATTATGTTCTTTATTTTTGTCATAATATATAAATTTGTCATTCCTCATAATTGTGGTTGGTTCTACCCCAATTAATATATATAATGATCTTATTAATAATTCAAGTATTTCATTAATTTATAATCATATACAAAAAATTTATATTTTATAACACATCATAATAGTGGCTAAATACATTACAATGATAATAAGTAAATAAAATACATTCATATATCTAAAATCATATAATCAATATTTCTTAGTTCAAGCATATATATATTTTTTTTCTTTGAGATTCTAAGACACCATAACCAAACCTTTTTTTTTTTCAGGTGTTAATTTTATAAATAGATATATTTTAGTGGTTATATGCAAAATTGGTCTCTTTTACATGCAAGCTTAAAATTTTAGATCAAACTATAACCGTAAATTAAAATATATCAATGAAATAAATCAAATAGAGATCCATTGCTTGAAAGTCACATATTAACAATTTAATATATTTTAAGCTCTTGTTACTTCACAAAGCTTTGATCACATTGATATAATGTACTTTATGTAAATAATAAGCCTTTCTTGATACATGATTAATGATTAAGTATATTTAGCACACACGCAAGATAAAAGAAAATTGATCATATTCCATATTAATTATTTTTATTTTTTAAGTGATCATCTTTAAATAATTCCTATATTTCATAACATATATATATATATATATATATATATATATATATATATATATATATATATATATATATATATATATATATATATATATATATATATATATATATATATATATATATATATATATATATATATATATATATTGAGAGATAATAAGACTTGCTTTATTTTTTTTTGCAATAATTCTCTTCATTAAGTATGAGTGTTTATAATTGACCCGACACAACATTCTATCATAGACTCAACCCAAAAAAAAAATTGAATTTAGGTTGATCCCATCAAGTTTTGGGACATGTATGGCCAAAAATTTTGGCTATTTATCTATTTATTTGTGTTGTGCTGCAAACAATTGACATACAAACTCGAGATTGATGTGAATTTAACTTGTAAATTAAAACTCAACTTAATTTAAATTTAAATTTGACATGAAATGTATGCTCAAATGAGTCACTCAGGTTGTGGTTAAGGTAGTTAGGTTAAAGGTGGGTCAAATTTAGGTTAAAATTTTTGACCAATTTAATAAACAAGTTAGGCTAAGATAATAATTATTTAGGTCAGGTCAAATTAGTCGATAAACTCGACATATTGACCCATGTTAAAATTGATATTGATGCCTTATATAAGTAGAATTTTTTCTCTATTTTCTTCCCAATTTTTTTTAAAATATATCTTATTTATTTGAATTTCTATATGACATAGCTTAGGTTTTCTATGCGGTAACTATTACTGCCGACATGAAATAGTTGGCTTTAATAGTAAAAGAAGATAGGCAAGAAAGAAGACAGCAATATCAAAATTAAATGCCTTCATTTTTATAATAATGATAATAATTCAAGTATTTGTATATTAGAAAAATAAACTATGAAGCCATCATTTAATTATAGTTTTCTTCAATATATGCATCATAATCTGAATTTGTGGGAAGTCTGTTGTAGCAAATGTTATATTGTACCTCTTGAAATAATGAAAAATAAATTTAATAATTTTGACATTTATTTATATAAATTTTTAATTTAATTTTAATCAAAATAATCCTTTAGTTTAATTTTTTATATAATTTTTATGGAATACATCTATATATATATAATGCATTTGCTTTTTAATGGAAACATACATCCATCATAAAGGCAAATTATGATATTAGACAATCACTCTCATTAGTCCTAATCAATATCATTAAATAATTTTGAAACAAGACAAGCATTGTACTATAACATGTGGAGAAGCAATAAGACCTATTTTGGTTTTGACAATAATTGACACAATTAAGCATCTTTGATCAAAATAAGCATTTTTATATCTTAGAGTTATATGTTATTTGAGATGCTATTTTATAGAAAAGAATAATTCTTTTCATCATAGGTATTTTTTTGATGGAGACATCTTATGGCGTAATTAACTTTTAGAGGTTAATTACAATTATTGCTAAATTTTAAATTGTCAAATGTAAATACGTTCATCGAATATTTTTAATATGATAAAATTCTGTATCAGAGTATTTTGATACAAATAAATATCATAATAGATATATAAAATTTTATTTTAGATGATATAATTTTTTTTAATTTTGCTATCAAAATATTTTAAATTTCTCTCAATCATAATTTTATGTTTAATTTTTCAAAAGTAATTATAAAAAAAAAATTTGTATAATTTCTTCATTAAAATAGATATTTCATTTTATTAGTCTTTTTTTTTTCACAAAATTAGTCAAAAAGATAACCTAAAAAAGCCTTAAGATATGAAAGTAGGTGGTGACTAAGCAACCTATAGCTAAAACCCTACATTCAAATTGGTGAGAGGTAAGCATTTATGGACCCAATGAAGAGACTTCCTTTCCATCAACAATTATTAGATGGATGGAATATCTATACGTTTGCTTCAATTCCAAGAACACGTGAAAAATATATCTCACTTGCAATAACTTTTTTTTTTCTTTTGTTTATTATCATTTTTTTTCATTTTTTTAAAATATATTATATCTACTTATATGAAGGAAAAAAAAAGACTATTTTATTTATAATTACAATATTCAAAACTTTGAAACAATTTGAAATGTAAGTTAATTTAATTGAAAAAAAAATTAAATTCATTAAAAAAAAGTAAGATCATTATATCAAATATTTATGCATCACACTCAATTATTTAAAAAATCTATATTTATAAGCATGAAAAGTGTAATGATATATATTTTTTAATAATATTTTGGTAGGGTTGGTCACTTAAATTTTGATTTTTTTTAAATATAAATTTAATGAGAAGTTAGATCACTTCTTACAAAATTGTTGAGAATAATTTAGATTTAGTTTATATGAAAATTTTATTTTATATATGATATATAATTCATTTCTTTGAATAAATATAAAATTGAGAACTTTTAGGGTTTGTTTAGAACACTTATAGTTGTATGGAAAAATAATAGTTGCTATTGAAGAAATTGTGTTGGGTATATAACATTTTTATTTTACAAAATTGTAGTCATAGTTTTTTGCCACCACAAGTAGTCAAATTAGGCTAAAAAATATAACTTTCTCACGTAGATTCCTTAAAATGTAATTAAAATAAAATCAGAACACAATACTTCAAACATATGATCATTGGACACCGCATCCATACTTCAAAACAGCTAGTATTAGATTTTTTGATAAGGTATCTATTACTTTGTGCATTTGACAAAAAAAGAAATAATGTGTATATATATATAATAAGAGAGAAAAAAAAAGAGAACTTTAATAAGATACAACATTTTCTACATAACACACAATAATGATAACGTTCTATTTTTCTTTTTTTATTTATCTATATATGATTGTTAAATGATATATATATATATATATATATATATATATATATATATATATATATATATATATATATATATATATATATATATATATATATATATATATATATAATTACTAAGAAATCATTATATTAAAAAAAGATATAAAAGTCTTAATGAACAACACTCATTACAAAATAATTTTATAAGCAAAAGTATATTATGCCTTGCATGGTAAATTTCAAGAGGAAAGTTATAGGATAACCAAGGCTATACAAAATTAGCTATAAATATGATGAGGTTGTAAGTATTATTTCTTGAGAATAGTCTTAGGAGTGTCAATAAAGTTATTTGAAGAAGTAAATAGAGGGAATGTTATGAAGGGTTTGTTGATCTTCATATAAATATGACTCTTGCATGTGTTTTAGAGTTAGGGAAAACTTTAAAACACCCTTTTAAAGGAGTTATAATTAGATTGTTGTACATATTCTAAGATGAGGGAACTTATAACTCTTATGACTAATCAAATATATCTATATAATGAACTTATAAGCTCACGTCACTCATGTCTAAATTATTATTGATTTAAAGATACTAAATCTTGCGTAGTATCATCTAACAGTTTGCTAAATGTTCTTTTGTGTTAATTATTTTATTGTGTCATGAAAATGAATAGTATTTCACTTGGCTTAAAGGATTTCTCACTTTGTCATGAGCATAAGATAATATTTGTGAAGACCCAAGTTCTTCTAGCTCAATGTGAAGGTTTATGAGATTTCATAGTAAATTATTTGAGTTAGAAAGACCACTATAAAATATTTTTACATTTTTACTATAAATAAATAAAAATTATTTTAAGTAAATATTTTTTATATAATTTGAAAATTAAGCATTAGCTAATACATACAATCATGAATCATATAAGCAATCTAAGGATCAATATATAATTAGGATTGTACTACAAAATATATATATATATATATATATATATATATATATATATATATATATATATATAAACTATTATAAGATCCCTAGAATATCTCTTAATACAAAAATTGTTCAAATACAATTGTAGCAAATTCCATATAGAATGTATAAAACGTACGAATTACCAATATTATTCATTTGAATTTGAATTGAATTTGCATATAATTATCCAAATCAAATATTGTTGTAGTTTTGGTATAAAAAAAAAAAAAAAAAAGAGCTCTTGGAATATGTTGGCCTATCTTATTCCTTTGTCTCAACATCAAATAACTAAGAATGAAATGAGATTTAGAACTTAATTTGAGACATATTTTTAAGATAATAATATAAGATAAGGGTGTTCAACATGTTTTTGAAGATATATCATATGAGCAATATTATAGAGATCTAACCAAAGGCTGACTCTAACCTCTTTTAAGTTACTAGCATATACAAAGAAAGCATTAATAAAATGCATCATTAAACATAATTATCACGTGTTAAAGTTAACGAGCATTAAAAATGAAAATGCACTGAATCAAATAATCTCGAGAAATCAAAATCATATAAGATAATATACTAAGGACACTATGACAACTATAATATTTGCCTTTTTTCTAAATAATAATTTTCTTAACCATTGTTCTAAAACAACAATCATTTGAAGAATATTGAGTTTTAATGAAGTTTTAAGATTTTTTTTTAAAGTTTGGCAATACCTTAATATTCAATTATAATACTATTAAAGATAAATGATCACATAATTTAGCTAATTTTTATTTTAAACTTTTACTGTATTGTTAACCTCAGTGCGATAAATCAAGTCAGCTCACTGGTGAATTGACGAGCTTACACAAATCGGGCAGCACTCGACATCAAAATTAGTTAAAATGATCTACAATCACGAACTCGCCATTATTGAACATCTTGATCGAAATATCTTGCATAATTCGACGGTCGACCGATCAAGAAGGAGGGTCGCCGATGCACTAACACACATATCAAAGTAGGGAAGTCGCGACGCTGCCCAAACGACCTCCGTTCACAAAATTGATTACTCTGTTAGCGTCGAAACGTCAAAACCTATCAAATGAGACTATTCACGCTCAGTCCGGACGAGTATGCGTGAATATCGAGGAATCAGATACAACAACAAGCAAATCGAAGCTAAAATACACTCGACGGCTCCAAAATCAGTCGAAACGATCTCCGATCGATGAATGAACTCTGCCATCGCATTTAGAATGTCGAAATTGATCAAAATAGGCATCTTTTATAATTTGATGGTTGACCGATCAAGAAGTAGAGTCGTTGATGCGATGGCACGCATATCAAGGTCGAGAAGTTGCGATGTTGCCCAAACGATCTTCATTCCTGAAATTGATCATTTCGTTAGTGCTGAAACGTCAAAACTATTAAAAGAGACTGTTCACACTTAATTTTGACGGTATGCGCGAATATCGAGCTAGCGGAAGCAACAACGCGCAAATTTGAACTAAAATTGACCCTGATTTGACGCCGACTTGAACCAAACGAGCCTCCGATTGTGAAACGGACTACGCTGTTGCATCTGGAACATCAGAGTAACCTAAAATTGACATATACATTTGCCTATGTGATGATGTCGGTGCAAAAATCTAAATTAGGGCAAATAAAATAATAAAAAAATACAAATCCTATAAATACCTCTCATGAAACCCTAAACCGTAATTTTTTCTATTCTCCCTCTCTCCCGTAAGCCCTCTCCCTCTCTCCCTCTCTACCTCTCTCTCTCTCTCCTCTCTCTCCCTCTCCTCTCTCTCTCTCTCTCTCTTCCGAGTTCATTTCCCACACCTCGTTCACGGTGCTATAGTGTCCGGCATAGTTTTCCACACAAATGATGTCGAAGTAAGAAAATCACCATTTTGTCAGAGCAACCATTGTTCACGTGACCCATGCGCCCATGCTCATGAGTCACTGCAAGAGACGCAGTTCTGGGGCGCTGCACTCCGCTGCCGCATCCATAGCCCGCTTCAGCGGCCTTGAGTGAGCTCCCGTGCAGACACCGTCTTGCCCTATTTTGACCATAAGTACCCGACATCTTTTTTTTTGGCGGGAGCACGTGTTTGCTTGTTGACTATAAGTACATACACGTCTTTCTTAGCATGACGGAAAATTTGTACTTACTTGCTTGTGTATAAGTACCCGTTCATGCCTTTCTTGGTGTGGCGAAAAAATTTGTTTCAGCAGGTACCTTAGAGACCTATACATGTCTTTCTTGGCATAGTGGGAAGGCGCATTCAGGCGTGGTTTATACCACCCGTACATGCCTTTCTTGACGTGGTGGGCAAGCCCAGCATACCCGAAGTAGCTCTCAATACGGGGACAATGCCGGGATGCTGCCAAAATGTTGTCAAACTTCACACCGACAAGGGGACTTGCATAGCTTGATAGTAAACTATGTTATGATATGAAATTAGTATTTGAACTAACTTGCTTGTTTATAAGTACTCGTACACGTCTTTCTTGGCGTGGTGAAGAAATCTATTTTAGCAGGTACCTTAGAGCCCCATACATGCCTTTCTTAGCACTTTGGGAAGGCGCATTCATGTTGTGATGTATACCACCCATACACGCCTTTATTGGCATAGTGGGCAGACTCATACAAGTAGCCATTATCTGAGGACGACGTCGGGATCTTTTAAATATTTGCCAAATTTGTTCACTAACATGATTAATAAATTACTTAATAAAATTCAATGATAAAGCTAAAATTAATATTTTAACTTGACATTACAAATATATAAGTGCATGTGCACACCTTTCTTGGCATGGTAGAGAAATATGTGTCTCATATAGCTACTTTAGAGACTCATACATGTCTTTCTTGACATGGTATGATGACGCATTCGACTGTGGTGTTTACACCACCCATACATATCTTTTTTGGCATGGTGCTTTTGTAGTCCCCTATGTGGGGACGGCCAGAAATTGAAATCTTATTAAAATTTTATCAAAAAAAATTTATACTTGCAATATAATTAGGTCAAAACAAGCAATATTATATAAATTTCTTAGATTTAAATAAATGTTGAATCAAATACACCCGCATGGGCCATGACACTACGTTGAATGCTTGAATTCAAGTGTCAGAGGATACTGTGCGGGTTGCTTCTCTGTTGGGTCTTAGGACTAGGTCCGGGTTAAAAAAACTAAAAAATTAAATGATGTTATTATAATATCTTCAATCTAATAAAATATCTGAGAAGCTAATTCTATCATATATGACAAATCTAATCCTCATTATTAAATTAATAGAAATTAGATAAAATATAATAAACCACCTCGATGATAATCGTGTTAAATGAAAATTTTAACCGGAGGGGATACTTCCATCAAAACATGATTACAATTTCAAAATAAATTAACTTAGATTGAATATCAATCTAAATGCAGAATTTAAAATATCGTTAAGCTACAAATGTCTAAATGAAATTCAATCTAAAAGTTTAAAGGAAACTCCACTCAATCCACCTTTCACAATAGTTTGTAGGAGATGACAACTTAAGAAAACTCTAACTCATAAAGGAGCCAAAGTCAAATCAAGTACACAACTATGTTTACTCTCAAACAATCTCATGCCGTGGGGCGTGGCGTGTCCTCAGCGTGGTTTAGCTAGTAGGCTCCACACATGATGTAGTTACGACCAGAGTCCTCTGACCGGGTGGTTATCGCTAAATGACACCATCATATTATGGTCACAACTATAGCCCGTATGCTCCCCAATGGCTCTCCTCTTTGAGTTGTGAACCATAGGGTATACTTGATAGGGCAAAAGCTCTGTAGTAAACTTAAGCTTGTCTCCTTAAACAAACATCATCCCAAGTCTACATGAATTTCTTGGATGACGTAACCCATGTGTTTCTAAGAAGGATCCTTCGATCAGGTTGGGTCGACTACCTCCTCTGACTAAGTAGACTAGGGGCCGCGATAGCCCGGGATGACGGAACCATGGGATCTAAATCGGGTGTGTCATCGTTCCCCCAACAATCTGCTTTAAGTTAAATATAATGAATTTCATAAATATTAAATTCTAAAACTCCACTTGATGTTATTATATACATTCACTAGCGACTAACTTAATCGAAAGTTCTCTCTCGTATTAAGAGGGGTAATTAACTATAGGTGCTCGCGCCTATAGGAAACCTGGAACCATATCTAAAGTCTTCACCAAATGAGGATGAAATATCTGGGTAGTATCTTATCTACTATTTCATCTACCTTTTGAAAATTACACCGACACTTAATTCATACTCTCTTCATCGAGAGGTCGGTGATGAATTTTTGGAGTCCACAGATTTTTGGCGACTCTGCTGGGGACAGGTTTCTCTTTTCATCTTTGGCTAGTCAAATCAAAGCTATAATAGCAGCGGAGTATAATAAAATGAAAACTTAAAGTTATTTATCAAGTTAAATTGATTTAAACTCAAAATTATTTTGATAATAAACATAATTCTGAAGTTTTAAAAAATCATTTTTTTATTCATAACTTGTTTTCATATTTTATCGTGTTTGTTCTGTTATATCTCTGCATCATGAAAGTGTGGGATGATATATCAATTACTGATTACTAATCCCTATCTTTCATTTCATAGATGGATCTTTAGAACACACCCTTCACTGTGCAGCTGGGCCATGGAGCCAACATTCATCTGGCTAATGTTGTCATCAACACAGGGGATGTTGGAGCTACTATACAATTTGGTAGCATAGATTTCCCAGCGATCACTGCTCAAACTGTTGTTAGGCCATGGGACAATCATGCTCAATTTGCATATCAACCCGTGCAGCAGGCCAAGTCTACTAAAGCTCCTATCGCTACTACTGTTGAGGCCCCTCGAAAGATAGCCTCTGTATTTGAAAGGTTGGGACACATTAAAGCTCCAACCATGAAGAGGATAATGACTGGGCAAACAATTTTAATAGTGCATCCGAACTCAACTTCTCTACCGACCTTGCCCTTTGCTCAAGGTCAACATGATGTTGAAGCTTCCTCATCTGGAGGAAAGCTAACTAGAAGACAAAGGAGAAGAAGGAATGCTAAGTTGCAAGCCCAACAACTCTCACCTAGCCCCTCTGTTACACAACCAGATGTGGAACCAATAGCGAGTGTTCCCACCCACAACAAATTTGAAAATCTCAAGTGGGTGAAAAGGAACAGCTCTATTAGTGAAATTAAGCAGTCATTCTGGGAGCAACGGTACTAAGCTCAAACCCCACAAAGGAGGTATCTTGATACTCTATCCTCTAAAGTGCACAAGGTGCTGAAAGTTGTAAAAGAATAAGGCCTTATGAAGAAGAGATATCAAAGGTCAATTATTAGAGAAGCCAGTATTGCTCCACTACAGAAACTATCATCAAAGGTAGTAAGAACTCAGGAGTGTTACAGACAAGCATTGCGTGGTGAACATCGGGGCGTGATACCCGAACCACGTGTTTGGGAATCTGCTGCCAAAAGGTCTCGATAGAAGGGAAAATAAGTCTAAAGGCCGAAGCCTCACGAAGAAGCTGCCACTGAAAGGCAAAAAGGTGTGACATCCGATTTGCATATCCAGAGATCCGCTAATGACATGGCCCATCAGAAATGGGTTCGTTAAAAGAATGTTATAATTAATGAGGCTCGTAGTGGTCGACACCCTAGAGAATCCTCCAGGGAATCCCATCACCAACCTAAATGATCTTCCGATTTTGATCGTTGATTGAGAAGACATTAGTCCCACACTCGAGCACGAGATCAAATGGAGATGTCAATAAGAGATATGGCTACAAGAAGAAGAAGAAGATGATGATGATGATGAGACATGGGAATATAAGTGGTCTATATGATAGATCAAGGTGATGATCAGCCTAGTACACGATTCTATAATTAATGTCGACGTACCATCCTACCCACTGCTCCTCCTAAAAGACAAGAAGAAGAAGAAGAGCATTTAGGTTCTTCCTCAGATTATGAGAGAAGACAAGAGTTAGAAAGGGAGGAGAATCCGTGTTCGCTGACACTGCCACACTAGCCCAAGTGCAGAAGAACATGCAGCGCCATATGAGAAAAAAGATAAAGAAATTGAGTAGCTTAACACTAAAATGAATAAGATGATGGCTCAGATGAATCTTATGATGCAGAATGTGAGAGTGCGGCGGTACCCTATCCGTTCCACCGCTAATCCTCAAACATCTAATATCATCTATACCAATCCACCAATAAAGCCAACACCAGACTTAAGCTCATAGTGCTCACGAGGGAAAAAATGAAATTAATCGGTTGACTTCCCAACTCCTCAAAACTTACCTAGCATGAGCATGTAATGCTTTGGAGATTATTTTAAATGAAATAATTAAAGGCTCATAGTACGAGAACATGTGGAGAAACTGGTGAATAGAGGTCCATATCCTGTAGAATATGACCAGGTGTCGTATCCTAAGAGTTACTCAGTGCCAAAATTCCATTCATTTGATAGCTATGGTAACCCCAGGCAGCACCTAACATAATTTGAAGGAACTTGTGGTAATACTAGGGATAATGATGCGCTATTGTTCCACCAGTTCATTAGCAGCTTAACTTCAACTACTTTCGAGTGGTACGCAGAGTTGCCAAATGACTCAGTTAAGACATTCTCCTAAATGGAGGCAATGCTTATCAAAAGATTTGCTAGTGCAGTTAGAAAGACTACAATCGACCTGCCACGAAGAAGAGAAAGAAGGATGAGTCAGTTACAAAGTACATAACTCGCTAGAAACATGAGTATGAAGTGCGAGCAATGGCTGGAAGAAGAACATGCAATTCAGCTGCTAATGGGCAACATTGATGATAAAATAGCACCCTATTTATGCATGGCTTCCATCACTACCTTTCAAGAATTGCTCGGGTGGCAAAATTTGAAGAGTTGAATCTCTCTAAAACTGAAAGCCATTCAGACAGAACAAAGAAAGGGAAGTTCTCAGAATCAAGGGGGATTGAATCCCACACTGCTTCATATGATTCAAATAGAGAAAGGAGGGCAACTTACAATGTAGATAAGAGGAAACAACCTATCTATTTTGAAGAGAAAGTTAAACAACCCTTCAATTATCACATGAGATTAGTTCTTGGAGGCAATGATAAACCCAGAACTTTCCCAGATAGTGGTGATTGCCTAAGACAATCATTAGGTGTTGATGATCGAATGTGTCCATCTCTTAAGGAGAAGATGAATAAGAAATATTCATTCAAAAGGGAAAGCGTGGACAAACTATTTCGACAAGCACTCAAGGCAGGGTTGGAGTTGCCAGAATGTAAAAGACTTGAAGAGTCAAGATGAACTGACAACCCAAATTATTGTCCATATCATCGGGTAATTAGCCACCATATAGATGATTGCTATGTATTCAAGGATTGGCTAAAAAGAAAATACAGGAGAGGTGAACTCACTCAATCAAATAGTGTTCTTATTCATCAAAAGAAAGAATCTATAAGGGTGGTTACGTCTTCTTCTGTGCCCCCACAGAAAGATAAAGCAAAAGAAAAGATGGTTGAGAATCACAAATGGGAGACAGCAGTCTCTAAGAAAATTATGAAGATGCTGAAGCAGTTAAAAGGTGTTCCAGTGTCTGGATGGAAATCTCCACTTAAACCGGTGCTAGAGCAGAAGGTAGAATTTACATCAAAAGGTTTTTCTTCAAAAGAAGTCCAAGGTGTTTGGTGTTCCTCGCCCTAAGAAACAATCTATTCAGAGTTCGCTAAAAACTCCAAAAAGGCTAGCCAAATAAAAGAAGGTAAAGAAGAAATCTACCACCCAAAAGATTATTAATAATTTGGAATAATATCAACAATCAGCAAGACAACCAGTTAAGCTTTGATTTCATGTCAGTACTCCAAATCATTGAAACAAATGATGAAGGAGATGATGACGAAGAATATCTTTCTAGAGAAGTCTGTCAAGTTATCTCGACATCCTTGGATACTCCCCACGCTTGCTTCTTGAGATAGTCCAAGAAGAAGAACCACCAATGATGTGGCATTCAAGCCTTGCCTGATGTAAAGCAAACAAAAGATAGTTCAGAAGAAGACTTGTTCTTTCCAGAGGAAGATGAGTCAGAGTCTTCAATATCACCATTAATGAAGAGTGTAAATTGGGAAGTGATTACAAGGCTCCATCCAATCCTTAAGCATAATAGTGATTCTAAAGAAGAGACTTTTTAGAAGAATCGAGCAAGATAGTAGCCGATGCTAAGAAGTGGCAAGGTGCTGCCGTCATCACAGAAGAAAGGAACGCCAAGTAAAAGTAGCGACAAGAACATAGAAGTTAATGAAAATATAATTCCCAAAGATCCAAAGAAGAAGTCTAACATGGATAAAGGAATCGATTACAACATCTTATCGCACTTGAAAAAGATCCCTACACAATTGAGTGTGTATGAGGCCTTCCTGATGTCGTAGGATCTCCGTAAAACCTTAATTCAGGCTCTTAAGAATTCAAAGAAATCAAGCGTTTCAGAGCATTGCATGATTGAAGTATTACAATCTCAAGACCTTCATGATCACCTTCTTTGAGGAAGATCTTATGCTCGGACATCGAACATAATTTCTACTATATGTCTCTATGGAGAGCGATGGTGTCATAATCAATCAATTTTAATTGATCCGTGTTCATCCATTAATCTCATGAGTCTAAAATATTGAGAGGATTGTCCCTTGATGTTGACATCTAGGATGGGACAAATTGATGATCCACGATAAAAAAAGGGCAAAAGATGCTCGGATCTTTTACCTTGCCACTAAGATTCGGAGAACTTCACACATAAGCCAAATTCCATGTCATTGATGCTGACACCTCGTTCAGGCCTTGTTGGGTCCCTGACTACATGAGTATGGAATAGTCTCATCTACTTTCTGATGCATGAAATACATAAGAGGCGAGGAAGAACATAGAGTTTTTGGCAACCTTCAACCATTTATAGTCCATGAAGCTAAAATCTATGAAGATGCAAAATATTATTTATTGAAGGAGCCCAAGCCTCAACAATCTAAAGCTTTTACCTCAAAGGCCGTAAAACAACACAAAGAAGTGAAGAAGGAAAAAGGAAGAAAGAAGGTGACGCCGACTCTTCCTAAAGCAGCTAGCGCATCACATTAGTTGAAAAAGCTAGTCCCTCATCTGGGCAGTGACACAGAAGAAGAAGATGATGATCCTTCTATCAGACTCAAGGGAGTAAATAAGTCTCTGATGAAAGGAAAGAAAATTATGAAGTACTCAGATTCTGAGTATGATTCTGAACCTACTTATGAAAGTGAAGTTCAGTGTATCTCTTCAAGAAGGACGGTAGACCTGTTGATATCAGAAGAATCATTAGTGATCGTGTCGGTTCCTTTTCAACACTTCAAAGAAATCACTCCATGTTAAGTCACATTGTTGAAGAGTTAAATACTTTCTATATGCATTCTTTGTCTGGAAATAATGAACGTGGAATTTCATTTTACAAGTCTGAGGAATGCTATCATTAGGATTCTGATTGGCTCATTCAATTTGATGAATCTGATGATATGATTCTCACAAGAATGCCAAAATATTATCCTCTAAAATTTGCAAGATGATGCACAAATTGGGAGTTGATATTGGAACAAACAAATAGCGAGCCCACTTCTTTGATACCCTTTGGGGTCTAAAAAGTCCACAGACCTCGTGAAAGTGTAATAATCATACATCTAAAGGTCTTGGATACATCTGATGTAAACACCATCAAAGAAAAATCTATTATGCTATAACAGAAGAAAAGATTGACACTAAAATTGAAAATAAAGATGATCTTTATGAGATTTATCTGACCAACGATGAGGAGGTAGAAGCAAGCCAACACCTGAAGAGCCTATGGATGGTGGACTGGCAGCTACCATGGATGAGTTGAAGGAAATCAACTTGGGAACAAAGAATGATCCTTGCCCAACTTTCATTAGTGCCCTTCTGCCTGATGAAAATGTTGAAGAAATGAAAGCTCTACTATGTGAATTCAGGGACTGCTTTGCTTGGACATACTTCAAAATGTCAAGCTTATCCCTTGATTTGGTGGTTCACAAACTAGCCATCAAGGCAGATGCAACACCTGTTAAGCAAGCTCCTAAGCGAATGAGATTGGAGATTGAAGAGTAGGTAATTGCAGAAACTAAAAAGTTGATCGAAGCAAGCTTTATTAGAGACGAAAAGTATGCATATTGGATAGCCAACGTTGTTCCGGTGAGAAAGAAGAATGGTCAAATCCGTATCTGCATTGATTTTCGAGATCTAAACAAAGCATGCCCAAAAGATGATTTTTCGCTTACAATATCATGACTACTAGTTGACAATACTTCCAACTATGATATGTTCTCATTTATGGATGGATCATCGGGATACAATCAAATCAAGATGGCTCTGAAGATGAGAAGCACACATCATTTAGGACATCAATTGGTATATACTCTGATGTTACGGCCGACAACTCTCTCCCTCTCTCCCGTAAGCCCTCTCCCTCTCTATTTCTCCCTCTCTCTCTCCTCTCCCCAGTCCTTTTCCTGCACCCCGTTCACGGTGCTATAGTGCCCGACGGAGTTTTCCACGCGAAATGACCACCGGCATTGTAGCAAACACTGCAGAAAGCGGCGAAAATCATGGTTCGACACTATAGCAAACATTGTACCAAGCGCAAAATCACGTTAGACCACTATGAGCGACCTTTGTTCAGCCCGTGACTGCAGCGCTGGGAACCCAGGTGGGTAGCGCTTACGCCAGCACTTCGTAGCCTCAAAGCTGCGCGCAGCCTGCGTGCCACACCAGCAGACGTCTCGAAGCCCGCGGTGTGCTCTTGCCAGCGTTCACACACCCCTGGACTCCGTGGCGCCCGTGAGCTCACTCGTGTGCCCCCGCGCACACCCATGCTCGCCCGAAGCCTATTTTGACCATAAGTACTTGTACACATCTTTCTTTACGTGGCAGGGAAACCTGTGTTTACTTGTTTACTATATGTACCCGTACACACTTTTCTTGGCGTGGTGGATAAATTTATACTTGCTTGCTTATGTATAAGTATCCGTACACGCCTTTCTTGGTGTGGCAAAAAAATCTATTTCAGCAGGTACCTTAGAGACCCATACATGCCTTTCTTGGTATGGTAGAAAGGCGCATTCAAGTGGTTTATACCACCCGTACATGTCTTTCTTGGCATGGTAGGTAGGCCCAGCATAGCCGAAGTAGCCCTCAATACAGGGATAATGTCGGGATGCATCCAAAATGCTGTCAAACTTCATACCGACAGGGGGACCTGCATAGCTTGATAGTAAACTATGCTATGATATGAAATTATTATTTGAACAAACTTGCAGGTGTATAAATACTTGTACATGTCTTTCTTGGCGTTGTGAGAAAATTTATTTCAGCAGGTACCTTAGAGCGCTATACATGCCTTTCTTAGCATGGTGAGAGGACACATTCAGACCATGGTTTATACCATCCATACACGCCTTTCTTGGCGTAGTGGGCAAACCAACATACCAGTAAGTAGCCTATCTGAGACGACACCAAGATCAAATGTTGCCAAATTTTTTACACTAATATGATTAATAAACTAATGAAAATTCATTGATAAAGCTAAAATTAATATTTAAACTTAATGTTGCAAATATATAAGTACATGTACACATTTTTCTTGGCGTGATAGAGAAATATGTCTCATATATGTACTTTAGAGACTCATACATGTCTTTCTTGACACAGTGGGATGACGCATTCGACTGTGATATTTACACCACCCATACATACCTTTCTTGGCATGGTGGGAAGGCCCAACCCCATTGTAGTATGTGGGGGGCGATCTGAGGTCAAAATCTTTGTCAAAATTTTATTAAAAAATATACTTGTAGAATTAGGTCAAAATAAGCAATATTATATAAATTTCTTAGATTTAAATTAATGCTAAATCAAATACACCCGGATGGGCACCGACACTATGTTGAATGCTTAAATTCAAGTGTCTGGGGATATTGTGTTCCTTCCTTGTTAGGTCTTAGACCGGGTCCGGGTGAACAAAACCAAAAAATCAAATGATGTTATTATAATATATTCAATAAAACATCTGAGAAGTTAATTTTGTCATATATGACAAATCGATCCTCATTATTAAATTAATAGAATTCGGCGGATCAAATAAACAATAAAGCACCCCGATGATGGCCGTGTTAAATGAAAATTTTAACCGGAGAGGATACTTCCATCGAAATATGATTACAATTTCAAAATAAAATAACTTGGATTGAATATCAATCTAAATGCAGAATTTAAAATATCGTTAAGCTACAAATGTCTAAATGAAATTCAATCTAAAAGCTTAAAGCAAACTCCACTCATCCCTTCACAATAGTTTGTGATGACAAATTAAAAAACTCTAACTCACAAAGAGCCAAAGTCAAATCAAACTATGTTTACTCTCAAACAATCTCATGTAAGCAAGGACGTGACCCATATCCTCTGACTGCGTGATTTGGCTAGTAGGCTCCACACATGATGTAGTTTCGACCAGAGCCCTCTGACGTGGTGGTTATCGCTAAATGATACCATTATATTACAGTCACGACTGTAGCCCGTATTCTCCCTAATGGCTCTGTCCTTTGAGTTGTGAACCATAGGGTATACTTGATAGGGCAAAAAGGCCTCTATCAGCTAAAGTAAACTTAAGCTTGTCTCCTTAGACAAACACCACCCGATGTCTGCAAAGATTTCTTGGACGATGTAATCCATGCGTTGCTGATAAGGATCCCTTGGTCAGGTTGGGTCCACTACCTCCTCTGACTAAGTAGACTAGGGACCGCAACATTCTGGGGTGACGGAACCATGAGATCTAGATCGAGCGCGTCATCGTTCCCTCAAAAATTCGCTTTAAGTTAAATATAATGAATTTCATAAATCTTAAATTCTAAAAATGCATCTTCTTATTATATATACCTTGCCGACTAACTTTAATCGAAAGTTCTCTCGGTATTGAGAGGGGTAATTAATTATAGGTGCTTGCACATAGGAAACACCCAGATCTAGTCCTCACCAAATGAGGAAATCTTTGGGTAGTGTCTTATACTATTCCATTCTTACGAAATTACACACTTAATTCATACTCTCTTCATTTGAGAGGTGGCAAATTTTCGAGCCATATCTATTTGTAATGATTTTTTTAGGAAGGACTTGAAAGTTATTGGATTTATTTTTTGATTAGTACAATATAAAAATTTTATATATGCAAATTTAATAATTTTTTAAGTCAATTATGATATAATTTATATTAGAATACATAAGTTATTTTTTCATATGACCTCAAAATAAATAAATAATATTTTTGTTTGAGTGAAATAATCTAATTTTGAAATAATGGTATATTCTAAATTTTAAGTGTATATATATATATATACATATACACACATATATACATATTTAACACAAACTTCAAATTTTATATAAATAACACCCCAATTTTTTATATTACATCACCTACTTTTAAAGTGAAATACATCTTTTTAAGCATAATAATATATTAGATAATTAAATATCTAACTTTAAGTATCAATGCATAATTATTATTGGTATGTATTTATATCTTTCAAAAAATTTATCCGACCAAGCACAATTTTAAAGCAAAACATCAGTTTTAAAATATCTACAAGACACCAAGCAAAAAAAAAAAAAAAAAAAAAAAAAAAAAAAAAAAAAACTTATTTAACTGAGGTTTGCCAACCGACTATTAATTGAAAGAAGTAGGTGAAGATGCCCTCATCCCATTTTATTTTAGAATAATTTTAAAAAAAAAATTACATGTGCTTAATTTTTCACATTTATTTTATTGATTATAATATAAATGTTTTAATATGTTACTGTTTTTTTTAATAAATATATTCATTATATTTAAATTTATATGCAAATCAAAATCACGTAATTACATAAAATTTAAATATAATAAAAATTCTGTGTTAATTTTTTGACTCTAACATAATTAAAATTAAATCACACTATGATGATTTAATATTTTTTTGGGCATTTACGTACATAACACACAATTCTTCTAATTACTTATGTAACATCCAAAATTTGATATTAGCACTCAAATTTTTAATATTATATCAAAAATAACATATTTATTAATTTTTGAAGTGAAATACATAGTTTAAACTATAAGAAATATGCAATATTTGTAAATATTAAATTTTAAGCATTAGATATGTAAATGCAAAAGAATTGTGTGCTATAAATTTTCCTATTTTTTATTATAATGGCATAAGTAACTATAACATATCTTAAAGTATGTTTGGTTATAAATATTTAAAAATTATAAAAAATTTAAATATAATATAAGATAAATTTAAGAAATCATTTTTATGCCTTGAACCCAAAATGAATTTGAATTAAAATAATCATAAATTTACTGCTTGATAAGATCTCATGATAGATCGCGAGGATAATGATTATCGAATCTTATCAAGATTTTTTATTCGAATCATATTTGTATCATAATAAAATTTTATTTTACAGATTTAAGTGAGTTAATATATAAAAAATAAATAAATAATTTTTAAAAATTCTTTGATAAAATACTTTAAATTTATTTTATTAATCGTCAAATATCTAAAATATTAAAATTATTATATTTTATTTACTATGTACTCTTACTCCAAAACCATCACTTAGTCAAATTCAACGTGCTTGTACAAAAGAACAAATGGACCCGACAGTTCAGGGGTGATTTTGACCGACCAGAGTCTAATACGGCGGGCCTTTGTTCTCATTCCTAAATGGGCCTTTCTAGTTCTAGGGAGAGTGATGGAATATACCCTTTTATATAAATATTTTAATTTTTTTAAAATTATAAAAATAAAATAAGATTTATTTTAATTTAAAAAATAAAATAATAAAAAAGATAAATTGGGAGCCTTTCCCTAATATCTGTCAGAATATTCACATTTAAAAAATTATCATAATGTATTTTTGAAATTATCAGAATATATTTTTGAGATAACTATAAAATAAGAGTAATTGTAACAAATCTAATAAATGTGGATTTATTTTATTTCAAATTTGAATGAACAAATTAGGTATTTACATACGTAGCATGCAATTCTTATATATTTATCAATCTAATATTTAGATTTTTTATATTTATTTAAATAGCACTTACATATTTATTACATTAAAATATCATAATGATTATTTTTCTAAAGTGAAATATACTTTATCAGGAATAAGAAAAATACTATCTTTATAAATATTAAATTTTAGATGTTAAATATATAAATACATACAAATTGTGTGTCATGTACATAAATTTTCCTATTTTTTTTTATCCTATGAGGAAATAAAATCATTTTGAATTAATAATGCTTAGTTAAGCAAAAGGCTTTGGACCTCTATCAAATTTATTGCATGAATGTACAATTTTAAATAAGTCTTGTTGGATTCATAGTTGTCCCTAAAAGATAGTTAAGATCTTACTATAAATAAATGAAACATATTTGACATTAAAAAAGAAAGAGAAAAAAATTAGCTCTTGGCGTGCTAATTAGAGAATTAGTGTATAAAAGACATTGAATCTCTTTGAATAGAAAAAGATGGATCAAAATAAGTTAATACAATTAAGAGAGAGAGAGAGTGTGTGTGTGTGTGTATGCAGTGTGTGTGATTTAAGTGTGTTATGCTTTGACCTCAAACCAATTGTTTATATATGAAATCATATTCTACATGTTGAAGTCAATAATTTGATACAATTATATGAAATAGCATATGTTGGTCCTATCAATATTAGCAGGCGAGCACATGATCTATTGGGGATGACTATGAGCATAAGAAAGTTAAATTCTATGGATAAGTGCTTTAAGAGGGTCCTTTAGGTTAATGCTCTTAGTAAGTGCAAGTAGTAGAGGGTCCTTTATCAATGCTCTTAGTATGTCTAGTAGATTATGGAGTATGTTAAGAAAGTGCTTTGAAAGAGTCAGTGATTTCATGACCTTCTAAGCTGAATTCAACACTTAATTTTGTTGACTCAACTGAAGTGAGTCCTTAAGTGATTTGTAAGTAATCTGATCTTAAGCAAGTTTAAAGTTTTATTTTGATTGTAAGCATGCAAGATTTGAGCAGCTATTTAGTTCTTCATAATGTCATGAAGTTTATAATTATATTTCAAGTACTTGACTTAGGCCCATTTAGACTTGGAAAATATATTTTTTGTTATTAGGTTCATCTCATTGATACACTCATTTCATAAATTTATTAAAATTAGAAATCATATGATTTCAAATTTAATTTTAGAAAATTTTAACTCAATTATTATATTAAATTCATATATAATCGAATAAATTTTATGATGATGCATCAATAATGAAAATATATTTTTTCAAATATAAAATGTATCTTATAACAATATTTCAAAAGGACTTAAATTATCTTACATCATAAGACAACATTAGGTTAATCATTCCCTAAAAGATAACTTAAAATAAGAAGGCTCCAACATGCAAATCATAATTATAAGGCTGAAGCAATGAAAGTGTCGGCTAAAACCCAAGTTTATATTAAAGCATGATATAGACACATGATGCCTCCTTAACTAAAATACTATACACACTTAAGAAAATCTTCAGAAGACAATAAATTATTTTACACTATGTACCCACTCAATTAAATCTCCTCTTATGGAAATAAAGTATTACGATCATAAGATTCTTATATAATCACTCACTGCAAAAAAAAAAAAATTATGCATTTTAAGGAAATACAAATAAGCCTAAACTCGTGCTTGATTTAATTTGGATTAGTTGAATTGATGACCAAATAGGCTCATAATGGTGCTTTAATTCTCATAAGAAATTCTTATTATAGGTTTTTAAATTTTGTTAACCCAGATCTAGTCCTAAGACTAAACCAGGAGGCAACCCACGCAATATCTTCACACTATTGAATTTAAGCATTCAGCATAGTGTCGGGGCCCATGCGAGTGTATAGTAATTTTAGGTAATTTTATGTTTGAATTATGAGATTGATTTTGTATTTTCATTTATTCCAATTTAACTTGTGCAGCCTTTTTAAACATTAAAATTCACACTTGAAATCTCTATGTCCGAGCACATGCAGGTGTTTATAGTTTAGCTAATTTCATCTAATTAATGAAATCATTGATTTTGAAAATCATAATTAGAATAAAATTCCTTAATTTTTATATTGAATGAAAGCTCCATGATTTTTTGTATATTTTAATTTAGTATCGCATTCTATCTGTTAGTACAAAGAGTTGTAGATCTGGTGGCGAAGAAGGCATTATAAACTAATCTAATATTTTATTAGATTTTTTAGATTAATATTTAATATATTCTAATTTGCTTTATGCGACTTTTACATTAAAATTTCTTTGAAATCTCTATGTCGAGCAAATGCGATTTATAACTTAATTTCATCCAATTAATGAAATCAATGATTTTGAAAATCATAATTAGAGTGAAATTCTTCGATTTTTTATTAAAGGAATCTCTATGATTTTTCTAGAATTGGATTTAATATTGCCTTCTGTCTACTTGTACAAAAAGTTACAGATCCGGTGGCGAAAAAAGTGTTTTGATTTAGATTCTGAAAGACAGTTTAATTTGTTGTTTTAAAAGAAGATTTATCTCTCACCATAGCTTACATTTTCCCCCTCTTTTTTGTTTTACTTTTGTGTTTGTTGTATACTATTTTCCCTCACCCTTTTGTTGTTTAGAGTTTTTAATTTAAATTTTAGCTTTGGGTTTCATTGCTTGACATTCTTAAGTTGATTCATTTACTTTTTATTTTTTTTAAGTCTAGAATTTTGATGAAATTTTGGCCACCTCCGTCGTCCATAGGGGATGCATCACAGTGTTTTACTCTGCAGCCCTCTTGGTAGTGAGTGGTGTCTTGTGACACCGCAGCCAGTTTTTCATCTCGTCGTGCCCTCTTGAGCACGACGAGGCCTTCAGACCTAAAAAAAGACATACAATATAATATATATTCATCTCCTATTTTTTAAAGTTTGGAAATTAGATAAAATTTCGGCAGCATTTTTTCTAAGGGAGCGACATCTAACATGTGTTGGCTTTTCGATGCCCTCTTGGGTAGTAGCGGTGTCTTCAAACCTTTATTTTCATCTCGTTATGCCCTCTTGAGCTTAACGAAGTCTTCAAACTTGCAAAGAAACATAAGCATATACATATATTCACATTCACAGATCTCACATGTTCTGACTCATTTTGGCTAGATACTTTCGATGAGGAATAAGGTTGGGTATAGATTGGGAATGTAAAAAGGAGTCTGACCTCAAATTGAGAGAAGAATTCCTCTTGAATGGTCTTCCCGGTTCTGTGAAACAAGGTGAGCTAAGCGAGGTGCGGCAGAAATCGAAAAGAAAATTCGTTTGTTGAATGATATTCTTCCCGGTTTCTACAAAAATAAAGTAGGCTGATGCCAAAATTGAAAGAAGAATTTGCCTCTTGTGATGTTCTTCCCTCGATTCGAAGTGAAAATTAGACTAAGTGAGGAATGTGACGTTCGAAGAAGAATTCTCTTGATATTCTTCTTTCTGAAGAGAAAGCATAAAACAAGAGTCTCCAAAAGAAAAAGAATTCTGTGTGATATTCTTCCGGTTTTGACAAGCGAAAGTGGAAGTTCAGTGAAAAGTGGGTTCGGTTTAGTATTCTACTATGGTTGGCTATCAGAATTTGGCAGACAAGAATCTGTGGATTTTACCACGAATGGAACTATGGATGGGTTTCTGGGATTAGGCATGAACAGCAGTAGGAGAAGCGGTTCTGAGGCTGATTCTGATCAGCAGTTTCATCTGGGATTAGACTTGGGCATTAGCATGGTTTCTGTGGTGAGTTCATGAGCGGGATACAGCCTGGCCAATGGGAAGCGACTGAGTTTGTTCATCTCGGGTTTTCGATTAATCGCAGGCAGATGCGTGAGGAGGTGGACGCATAAGTGGGCCCCCAGGATGCAGGAGGTGGGTTTTGGCACGTCTCAAAGCGGGATGGCGTCGGCGATTTTGGCGGATGCTATGGGAGCATGGGCTCGTCTTGAATTCAGACAGAGAGATTGAGAGGAGAGAATACCAACAAGCCAAATCATCTTGTCATGAACGGGAATATTCTAAAGAGGCGAATGTAGAGGCGAATGAGGCCCGCTAGGTTCTCACAAGGTAAGTAACCATATGTATCGATCCTCCTTCTTCATCTTCTCAACTCATACATCTCAGAATCATTCTCCCATGACCTGGTTGGCGGTGAGTATCCTTAGAATGTCACGAATTTATGCAGCATCCTTCCGCCTTTGGTGCTCGAGTTGCACCTTTTCTGTCAACAAGCGGAAGATCTACTCCTTACCCAAAATGAGAGAAGAGTAAAATTTGTCGTTATCCTTTCAGAAAGTTTGTTTTAAGATGATTTTCGAGGAATGAAATGAATGGAACCTCTCATTGGTGACATGCTATAAAAACCGTGTTCTCCTTATTGAATGCATGAAGAAGCGATGGAGGTTTAAAGGATCTATGGATCTTTAACATTGGAAGGAGATTTTTCCTATTCAAATTTTCTTGCCAAGAAGATTGATCTTATGCGATAATGGTCGTGCTTTCTAAATGGCCTTTATTTTTTCGAAGTGGGAATGGAATTTACCAACCAAAGAACAAATCAAAATATCGGATCAAATAGAACTTCCCATTTGTCTTTGTTGGAATGAGTTGGGATTCTCTAAAGTTGCGAGTCAAATTGGTATTCCCTTAGCTATTGATAATCTCACAGCAACTAAAGCTCGAATCACCTTGCGGTTGTGTGAGATCTCAATCTTGGACTCCATTCCAATCAACATGAATGGGCTTAAATTTAATCAGAGGTGGTATTGAAACCGATTCTCCAAATGCCAATCTTTCTCTCATGATGAAATCTGTCCCCTTATTACCTTCTCTTTGTTAGAGGAAGAAGTAATAGTAGGAGGCCATACATAGAAAATTGGGTGCATAATAAGACTCATTGGACATTATTCCAATTTTTGAATCCTTGTGAGCTGGTGAAGAATTCTCTTTAGATGCCAGAGCACAGCTCCCAATTACTCTAAATCACTCACCTATTCATTAGTGTTAGAGATGGAAAATGATAGATCCATACTAACATGCGATCTATGCAAACGAAATTCTAAGAGGTTCAAAGCAATGCGCTCGTAGAATCACTTGCTTATGATACCAACATGATACCAAGTGAAAAGGTAATCGGCGAATAACCGCTCATGCTAATTCTCATGCTAGTCACATGTTGGACCCTAAAAACTCCTCAATAGTAAATTATCATCCATTGGATAATCTAAGGAGAAGGTTATTACTCCAACCGAAAAAGAAAGCAAAAAAAAAGCAACATCCTCATCCTAATGCCCTCTCAGGTTCTAGGTTGTTTGGAATGTAGTTATCAGAGTCTCGATTATATTAAATGATTCAAGAGTCTCAGTATCTTCTTTGTTTGTTGGACAAAAAATTAGTAAACTTCTCTCAATCCTTTCCTTCTAAAAAATTCAATCTATTCCACTTCGAAATTTCAAACTTTTGAATCTGAATATGGATTAAGTGGTGTTGATAAACTTGATTTTAAGCCATTAATTAGCCCAAGTTATTCATGGTATAGTTTCTATTTTTGGGAATTACACTTTCTATTTGTCATGCATATATGCAGAATACTTCACGTATCTCCCTATGGAATGTGATGAGATGATTGGTCAAGACTTTAGAGCCTTGGATCTTGATGGCGTTTTAGCTGCTTGTCAGTCATGAAAAATCGGTGGGCTTATCTCCTTTAACAATTCACTTGATTTCAAAGAATGTGTAAATGATTGTGAGCTTATTGAATTATTTCGGTTTATTTTATACACATTGAACCAACAAATCAATAATCCTATTCTTTCTAGGATTGATAGAGTGCTGCAATTCTAAATGGTTTGACTTATTCCCCTTCTCCCATTATAAAGTAGTGTCACCTCTTTCATCGGATCACTCCCCATTAATTACCACACTCCAACATTGTTATACTCCCTCTCATCGGTTTATGTATAGGAACCACTGGTCTGCTCATGAGGATTTCAAGGCTATCTCCTTTGATGCTTGGAGGTTTGTGTCAGTGATCTATGTTTGTCCTTTCAAAAAAATTATCTCGGGTTAAAAGGCTTTTAAGAGCGGAAATGGGACCCTCTCCTCTTCTCAAATTTTGCAAAAGAACACAAGAAGAAATCATGTTGAAGCTAAGCAGATCCAGGATAATAAAGGCGATGAAGCCAATGATGCAGAGTTACACTAAGCTTCTAAAATGGAAAGTATGTGGGCCAAACAGACTCATTGGCTTAGTCAATGACGATGATCAAATTCTTTCTTGATAAAAGAAAGAAGGAATCGAATGGGATCCATGAACTACATCAAAGTAATTTCAAATCGAGGAGTTGATGGGCAGATAACCGTATTATGCCAATCTATTTGCGTAATCTTTTCTCTTTTCCAATGCGGGACCTTCCTTTGGGAGTACTCTCTCTCTTTTGAGCAAATGAATTGGAAAAGATATAAGTGATGAAGAAATTACCTCACTCTTCATAGCATAAATGAAAACAAAACACCGGGGCGGATGGATTCAATTCAAATTTCTTTATCAAGACTTGGGAAATAGAAATACTTCTTGAGCCTCATCATTTTTTGATTACAAAGAAATTGCCAAGATGCTTCAAACATACTCTCCTTACCTAATACCAAAGGTGAAACATTCTAGCAATATATCGACTATCGTCTATTTCACTTTGCAATATTTTTTACAAAGTTATTGCTAAAGTACTTGCAAATAGGCTAAAAACATGTCTTCATATGTTGATAAATAATGCTCAATCAGCTTTTATAAAAGGAAGGGATATAGCTGATAGTTTGGCTTTGGCTAATGAAATTTCTTCTGAGTTTGCTTCTCTTAGTCAGCCAGGCACATTTCTTGCTAAGTTGGATCTAAAAAAAGCATTTGACTCTATAAGCGAGCCTTAATACAGTTCTTGGCAAAAGGTATACCAATGAGGTTTGTAAAATGGGTGGAGGCATGTATTATGGATGTTCCATTTTGTTGTGCTTAATGGGAAATCAAGGTTGGTTTTCCTCCTCATCAGGTTAAAAGGGGATGCCCCTTGTCTCCTTTCCTTTTACTATTGCTATAGATACTCTATCTTGTCTTATGGAGCGAAACACAATTAAGAAGGTATAATCCCTGTTATGCAAAGTTATGTAAAGTTTCACACCTTCTTTTTGCTGATGATGTCCTTGCAATGGGCAAAGCTGAAAATGATACTATAAGATCTTTACAAGGTTGTCTTACCACACTAGAGAATTATATGGGGTTGATGGTAAACATTGAAATCTACTATTTGTTTTCAAAAGGAGTCAAAAATGTTGATTATTTGTTAAATGTTCTCCAAATCAAGCAAACTTTTTTTCCTATAAACTACCTTGGACTTCCTGTTGTTGTGGGTGCTCACAAAACGATCCATTTTAATGGATTATTTGATAAATTGCAAAAGAGAATGGCTGGATGGAAAAGCAAATTTCTCTCTTTAGGGGGGAGGTATCAAATGATTAGATCCTCGTTAATGGTTTACTTTCATATTGGTTTAGATCAATTGTTGTTCCAAAGGGTGTTTTAAAGAAGATTTGCTCATTTACCTCAAACTTTTTCTATCATAGTGGGAGAACAAAAGCTTCATACAATCTCATGGCTTAAAACAACACTTCCTAGAGAAAGGAGGAACCGGTCTTATATCCTTTTCTCTCTATACTTGCACAAATTAAAATTATATGGAGAGTGATAAAAAGCGAATCACTCTTTGCATCATGGTGTCTAAATATGGAACTATATGGAAACTCCAAATACCAAATGCACCCCTTGTTGGAAGGAGTTAAGATCAATTGGACTCAAATATAAAACAAAGTTTAACTATCTTGTTGGCAATGGAAATACTCTTTCTCTTTTGGATCCTTGGTGTAAAGGCAACACTATCAAGATGGGGGTTATTGCGGTTAAATATGGGAGTCTCCAACGATGCTAAGGTTGGTATCCTCATCAACGACGGTAAGTGGTGTCTCCCTTGGAATTCTCTTCTGAATTCTCTTATTGCTTGAGAATATTCAGCATACATATATAGGGAGGATTTGATTCAATGGGAAAATCAAAAAAAAACCATCAAACCATGACTTCAAGAATGCCATTTTGAATCCTTTCCTAGCATCTCATGGTATAAGGAAATCTGGTTTAAAGGGTGTGCCATAAACTATTCACTTTGTTGGATGGCTTTTTTTAGGAAGATTGAAGACCTCGATGTGTTAGTTAAAAAGGTGTGGGTGTTTTTGGGATTCTTTTTTTACGTATGATTCAAGCTGAATCTCATTCACTTGTTTTTTGAATGCAGTATTAATGAGTTTGGTGAGATCTCTTCTTCCAAATGGCCAATTCTTTTTACTCAATTCCTCCCTTCAACAAATTACGGAAAGTGTTGATTTACTCACAAGATAATTAAAGATTACACAATATGATTCTATTTGTTTGGTATACATGATTTGGAGAGAGAGGAACCATAGACTTTTCTCCAACTCTTTCTCTTCTCTTCAATCCCTTTTGCAGCAAATTAAATTTCGGGTGGGTGCTAAAATATCAAAGTGGAAGTTGAAAGAAACATGGCCATTGCAAGTTAGGCAATGATCTTGGCATGGAAAAAAATTCATTTGCACATTTATGAACTTCCTATCTGCTTTTATGTTTTCGAATTCATCTTCTGGTTTTTCATTTCTTTTCTTTGGCGATGATGACAGTGTATAGTTACATTGGGATTTATATATTCATATAGTCCCTGCATGGATGACCTTCGGCAACTGGTAAAGATGCAATTTGTATTTACTCAACCATTGGAAGGCGGGGAAGGTAAGGTTTCGATTGGTTGATTTTCATTATGGGGTCTTCTTTGAATACTACTGAGATCTTCTTTTTGTGTCGAGTCAGATAGCTTATCAAATGTTCTTTGGTTTTAGTTTGATAATTGGTTGGGTTCTAACGCTCTAACTAGTTTTCGTGTTTTTGTTTCTTTATCTATGTTTTTTATCAGTTAAACCTGAGAAGCATGTTGGTCTTCTCTGTTTTCCAGCTTAGTCTATCTTCTGTATTTGTAATTATTTTTATGGAATGAAATTGGGCTTCTGCCCTCATATTTTTCCAAAAAAAAAGAGGAGAGGGAATTCTTTTATCTGTGTGCAGAGAACTTTTTCCAACGAGGGAGAGAAATGCGGGAGAGAGAGAAACGTGGGAAGAAAATGAGGATAATTGGGAGGGAAACATTTTTCATTTTTTTATTAATAAAAAAACTAAAAAAATAAAAATGGGGGGAACGGTTGGGCATGGGCGATAATTTAGAGATTTTTTAAATTAATTTTAAATTAATTAAATGATTTTAATATGGATTTTGCACCGAAAAATGCAGATAGTCATATATATCAATTTAAGGTAATTCCGATGTTCCAAACGCAACGACGTTGTCTGTTTCGTGATTGAAGGTTATTTGGTTTGAGTCGGCGTCAAATTGAGTCCCTTTCAGCTCAAAATACGTGTCACCACTTTCGACCGCTCGATTTTCACGCAGAGTCATCCAAATTGAGTGAGAACAGTCTTACTTGATAGATTTTGATATTTTGAAGCCAATGATGCAGTCAATTTTACAAACGGATATCGTTTGACTTACATCGATGCCTCCGACTTGAATATGCATCGCGTGGCGACTTCGAGTGATGGTTGATCATCAAGTCATGGAATATTTATATTCTGACTAGTTTCGATGTTCTGAACATGATGGTGAGGTCCGTTCATCGATCAGAGGTCATTTGAATTGATTTTGGTGATGTCCAGTACATTTTAGCTTCGATTTACACGTCATTTCAAATCATTCGATATTTGCACAGACTCGTCTGAATTGAGCACGGATAATATCATTTGATAGATTTCAATATTTTGAAGCTAGCAGCATAATCAATTTCATGAACGGATGTCGTTTGGTCTATGCGGCGCCTCCTGACTTCGATATGTGTGAAGCATGTTGATGACTCGAGCACTTGATCAGTTGATCATTAAGTTGTGCAATATTTATATCTTGACCAATTTTGATGTTATGAATGCGACGGCAAAGTCGTTCATCGATTGGAGGTCATTTCGACCATTTTTAGAGATGTCAAGTACATTTTAGCCTCGATTTGCGTGCTATCACTGCTGATTATTCGACATTTGCACATACTCATCCAAATTAATTGTGAATAGTCTCATTTGATAGTTTTTGATGTTTTAAAGCTAATGACATGATCAATTTCATGAATGGAGGTTGTTGATAACGTGGCTTCACCCGATCACACATTGATAGCGAGCATAATCGATTGATTGTTAGATTTTGTAATATTTATATTTTGATTGATTTTGACATTCTAAACGCAATGACAAAAGTCCATCGATTGGAGGTCATTTTGACCATTTTTCCAATGTATTTTGAGCCCGTCGTGCTTTTGAAGTCCGTCGAATTAGACTTATGAGCATGACTCGACTTATGGCACGTATGTGGAGGTCAACAAATTCCCCCCAACAAATGTGATTCACGCATGGAGTGAGTCACATTTGTTGAAAACTGATTGACCCTTTGGGGGGCACGAACTTGGATCATTTACTTGGTTTAAAAAAACTTTGATAGGATTTGTCATTAGTATACCTTATTTAGGACATGCTAAATGGCGGATTGACCAACTTGTCAGAATCTACTTGTTAGATTGATAAGAGTTCTTACACCATCTACTTCAATGGCTTTGGAAGATCTCTTTCTTTTATGTGTCAGCAGTGAGTCTCCTCCAGCTTCATGCTTGGTTGGGTTTGATGGAATTGGTTTGCTTATTTTGATGAAGGATTCCGTTGAAATCGGTTTATCCATGCTTGCTTGGTTGAAATTCCTTATGTCCTTGCTTTGAGCTTAACAGACTTGATAAAGGACTGATCTGATTTGTCCATATTGACTTGTCAAGAAGTGTATGCACTCCATGAACTCTGTGCTTGATGCTTTGATGGATTCATTAAAGGGTACATATAGATGACCCAACCTTTCAATTTATATAGGGTCAATGTTGAGTTATTAGTCTAGCAACGTGTGTTTTAACAGACTTAATAACCATAAAATTCCTTTAATTTGGCCATCGGCTTTGTATGAACTATGGAATTACTTTCTCGGTCTTGTGCTTTTCTTTTGTGGACTTGATGAGGAGATAGGCTTTGATATGTTCTTTGATGAGATCATTTGAGAATATATTGAAATATCACCTTGCAAATATATAAAGAGATTTGGCGACCACATTTAGTGTTTCCTCATATTGCCTTGATCTATCGATCAAGTAGAAAGATCTCTTAGATCCTAGTTGCTTGTAATCATTAAGCTGGATCTGGTTTGAGATTGAATAGTTATCATCATTGGACTGATGAGCAGGGGTTCTTTCGCTACGACCTTTTCTTATGGCTTGTTGAGTGAGGAGAGCATCAGCAACTCGGCCATATTTGGGCTTATTGAGTTTGACCTTTAGAACCTACTCAAGTCTTCGACTTAAGCTATAGTGGATTGGTGGTTTTGTCATCAGATTGACGAACGAGGGCTCTTTCACTGTGGCCTTTTCTTGCGGCTTGTTGAGTGAGGAGAGCGTCAGCAACTCGGACATTTATGGGCTTGTTGAGTTTAACCTTTAAAACTCATTCGTGTCCTAGACTTTAGGATGTAGAGGTTAATGTTTCTCCAACTTAATTGATTGAAGCTTCCAAAATTAGGAGTTCTTTTGACTTGATCTCCAAAATTATGCAAATCTAAGAGATAAATTTCTTTACATTTAGGGTTGTCCATTCATGCATAGAAATAGATTCTTTTTGTTTCTACAAGACTCTACTCAATAGTAATAATTATGGATATATATTGGATTTTGTAAAGCTCGATGTCAACCTGAATAAGAATATATTTAAGGATCTCATCTTATAGCACGATGTCAACTCAAATAAACTTAATATAAACTAAAAAAATACTCCCTATCTTGCAGGGGGATTCTAAAGTACATTTAGGAGAATTTTCAAGATAAAAATACACAAATACATTAATATTTGAATTGATATACTCTAAAGGGGATTTTAACATACAACATTGATTTCATCTGTATATAAAAATCTAAAAATGCCCCATGTGTAATAGGAAAATTTTCACGGAAAATTTCTTCATCTGGAGTATGTTTATTTAGGGATCTCCGTATGAAGCACAATGCCAACCTAAATAGATATACTAAAAAAAATGTCCACTATCTTGCAGAGGGATTTCTATTGTACCTCGAGAATATGGTCATCAAGTATAGTACTTTTTCAAGTATCGACCATTAATTAGCGGCATTGGTCTTTCACCCTTTAGGTTGATGAGTTGGTATGCCCCTCCTTGGTAACTTTTTCAATGACAAAAGGGTCTTCCCAGTTAGGCTTGAATTTGCTACTAAATTTTCGATTGGGGATAATTTGTCTTCTCAGCACTAGAACTAATTCTCCTTTTTGAAATGTTCAGGGCTACACCGTATGGTCAAAAGCCCTAGACATCTTTGCTCGATAGACTTTTAGATTTTGATGAGCTTGTAGTCTAACTTCATCAAGCACGTTGAGTTCTTCCATTCTCAGACGGGAATATTTCCAAATACTAATGAATAGGGAGTGGCTTTAGTTGGCGTCTTGTAGGTAGTTTGATACGCCCATAGAGCCTCTATTAGCTTGGTATGTCATTCTCTCTTATTTTTAGTGAGAATCTTCTTGAGCAGTTTGACCAATGTCTTGTTGAAAGCCTCTGCCAAACTATTTGCTCTTGGATTATATATTGAAGAGTATCGCCAATCAATTTTATGTCGATCGATGAATTTATAAATCTTTGTACTTTTGAAAGCTGTGTCATTATCAAAAATTAGTTGACGTGACACTCCAAATCTATATACCACATTATACATAAAGAAGTTAATCACTCGATCGACATTAACTTCTTTAAATGGGGGTAGCTTCAGCCCACTTAGAGAAATAATGATTCACTATGATGAAGCCTCCGGTGGCGACAACGGATCGGTTGGTCATATATGTACCCAACATTCGAATGGCCAGGATGCTATCGTTGGGTGTAATGGATTTGGAGGTTGATGGATGAGATTCTCATGTATTTGACACTCATGACACTTCTTAGCATGATTAATACAGTCTCTCACCATAGATGGCCAATAATAGTCCATCCTTTTGATCTTTACTGCCATCTTGGGACATGACTGATGTGCACCAAAGCCTTTCATGAACTTCAACCATCACTTTGCTAGCTTCATCTACACCTAGGCATCGTAGCCACATTTGTTCAAAGGATCTACGATATAAAGTGTTGTTGACAAAAGCATAACATAGCATTCTCTTTTGATTTTAGCTGCTAGTGATTTATTGTTTGGTAATTTGCCTTCTTTAAAGTAGTCGATGAAGGGTTGCCTCTAATCACGCTTATTCTACCGTAAAGGCTTCACACTGCTTTTCTGAGGTAATATCATTCTTAGCTCTTCTTGGTACAATTTCTTATTGATTTTGGGAAGTATGAGGAGCAACTTGAGTCGTATCCTGCTGGGTCAAATTTGATAACCTCTCTACCTGTGGGGATTGATACTTTACTAGTTCTAGAACTCGTCGAGTAAATATGCCGATCATGACATAATCACCATTCATTCTTGCCATTTCCTTAACCAATTTTGCTAAGCAATCGGTTTTACTATTCTTGGATGGAGAGACTCGAGTTAATGTGATATTTCATATCTATTTCATTAGCTCGATAACTCACTTGTGATAGAAAGCTAACTCAAGCTTGTTGATTCTATATATGCCAAGTACTTGATTTATAATAAGCCGAGAATCACCAAAATGCGTTCTAAATGCATATAAAATAGCTTCTTCCGACACGCCACCAATGCTTCGGACTTCATTATTAGTTCTTGGCTCGATCAATCCATATGATCATCTCATTATCCCTCCTTTTAGTGTTATGAAGATGATGTCGATTCCTGCTCTTGCTCTTGAGAAATTTAGATGTTGGACTTGTTTGATCGATGAGGCTCCATCAAATTACATTTCCCAAATTTGTGATTTTCTCTTTCATGAATGAGCATAATTTGCTCATCAGACAAATCGTTATTAAGAGAAGAGTCCGTTGGGATGGGATGTGCAACAAAAAAATCTGCTAAGACTTGTCCCTTCACTGCTTTCTGCGGAACATATGTGATATCAAATTGTAGAAGCAATACTGCCCATCTTGCCAAGTGACCTGTCAATACTGGTCTTGTCATCAAGTACTTCAGCGGATCGATCCTTGAAATGAGGGTAATCTTGTGAGATAATATATAATGACAAAGCTTTTGGACTACAAAGATCAATGTTAAACAGTGCTTCTCTATCGGAGAGTATCTCATTTCTTTTCCAATCAACCTCTGACTAATATAATAAAGAGCATTCTCTTTATTTTCTTCATTGTGTTGTGCCAACAATGCCCCGAGAGACTCTTCTAACGCAATTGTGTACAGAATGAGGGTTTTTCAGGAATAGGTATTGCAAGGATTGGTGGATTTAACATGTAGTTTTTAATGCTATTGAAGGCTTTTTGGCACTCCTTGTCCCATTTAAATGAAGCATCCTTCTTCATCAACCTTGCAAATGGTTGACAGCGTCCTAATAGATTTGATATAAATCGATGAATGAATGCGAGTTATCCTTGTAAAGAATGAAGCTGATGCAAATTCTTCGGTGGAAACATCTCCACGATTGCCTTGATTTTAGTAGGATCAATTTCAATACCTCTGTGACATACAATGTACCCAAGGAATTTTTTGAAGGATACCCCGAATGCACATTTTAGAGGATTCATCTTGAGTTCATATTTTCTGATTCTCTCCAGTATAATTCTCAAGTCTTTGATGTGGTTTCCACATTTTAAGCTCTTCACTACCAAATCATTGACATAACATTCCAACTTTTGATGAATCAACTCATCAAAAATACATGTCATGGCTCTTTGGTATGTAGCCCCGGCATTTTTCAAGCCAATTGGCATGCAGGTGTATAATAGGTGTCAATGATGTATGTTTTCATCCTTAGGTGTCATTTTGATTTGGTTGTATCATAACGATCCGTCCATAAATGAGAACATGTTATAGTTGAGTATTGTCCATCAATAGTTGATAGTGGAAGTGGAAAGACATCTTTTGGGCAGACTTATTTAAGTCCCGAAAGTCAATGTAGATGAATTTGGCTATTCTTCTTCCTAATTGGGACAATGTTTACTATCCTGCATACTTCTCCTCCCGGATGAAGCCTGCTTCGATCAATTTCTTAGTTTCTGTAATTACTCATTCTTCAATCTCCAATCTCATCCGCCTAGGAGCTTGCTTAATGGGTGTTGCATCTAGTTTAATAGCTAATTTATGAACTGCTACATCAGGGGATAAGCCTGGCATTTCAGAATATGTCCACACAAAGTAATCCCTGAATTCACAAAGTAGTATTTTTAGCTCTTCAACTTTATCATTAGGCGTAAGAGTCCATAAAGTTGGATGGGGATCATCCTCCTCTAGGTTGACTTCTTTAAGTTCATCCATAGTAGCTATTTGTCCACCATCTTCAAGTTCTTCGGCTTCTACTTCTTCATCATTTTAAAGAAGAATTTCATGAGAATCATCTTCTTCATCACTATGAGTCTCGATTTAAACTTATTATGTTATAACGCTTTATCTTGACTTCGTTCAGTTACGTATTGCTCCTTTAATGATAAACTTATCACTTCTTCATGACTTGAGGACTTCTTTCCACATCCGTTAAAGATTTGAGTTCTATGTTTAGTAGTTCCCCTATGAATTCCAAGCTTATGCATCATTCTTTGTAATTTCTGTGGATAGTATATTGGTATTCTTGTTGGCACTACCTCATCATAATTTTCATGTTGAGCAGGCTGCTCAAAATTTTGAGGCTGAGACTCTTCAGATTTGTAAAATAGAGTTCCTTCGCCTCTCACTCACGGTGACACATAGAATGTTATCAATTCTTCAATATTATGAACCTCTGGACTGATTTCTTTGAAGCACTACTGAGGGATGAGTATAATTTTGAGTGAGTCATCTAACTCTGCCAAGTGAGATATCATCCTTGATGATGAACTCTATTTCCATAAGTAGATTCAAAATCATGTCATCAATCACTTATTTCATACTTTGCCTTTCTTGAAAGCTTATAAGTTCTCTTAGGTTTGACAGGAATATCTTCTTCTTTTGTGTCACTTCCCAAATGAGGAATTGATTTTTCAGACTTAGGTGCATAATCAAGTGCTTTAGGGAGAGTCAGCATTGCCTTCCTTCTCCCACTGAGGTTCTGCTCTTTCACTTTATGAAATTACATTTTAGTTCCTGAAGTGGATGCTACTGCTTCAAGAGGCTCTGTTAGCTTAGGGTCTTTGAGGATGAAATATTTTGCATCTTCATAGATCTTTGCTTCATTGATGGAGAATGGTTGTAGGTTACCAAGAATTCGAATTCTTCTCCATCTTTAGATACTTCATACGATGCATAGTTGATGGGACCATGTCATACTCATGCGACCACGGCCCGAGAGCTCTAAATGATGTATCGGCATTGATTACATGAAACTTGGCTTCTGTATATAAATCTCTGAACTTGAGTGAGAGAATAAAAGAACCCATAGTTTTCTATCCCTTTTCATTGAAACCATGAATCATCAACTTGTCTCTCCCAAGATGTTGGATATCGAGTGATAATCCTCTTAATACCTTTAGACTCATAAGATTGATAGAATAACATGGATCAATCAATATTCGATTGATCGAGATGTCATCACTCTCTGTAGTAACATAAAGAGGACTGTTGTGATCCGTTATTCCTAACATAAGATCCTCTTCAGAGAATGTGATTAGTGGGAGATCTTGAATTTGTAATGCCTCGGTCATGCATTTTTCAGCAAAGTAAGATTCATAACTCTCCGGATCTTTGACAGCATGTATCAAAGTTTCTCGAAGGTCTTTTGACACCAAGAGAGCCTCGTACACACTCAGTTGTGTGGGGATCTTTCTCAGGTATGATAAAATATTATAAGCTATCTTCTCGCTTGATTTAGGCTTTATCCTAGGATTTTTGAGAATAATATCCTCGTTGACTTCAATTTGTTTCCCTTTGTCTTTATTTGCATTTCTCTTCTTTGATGAAGGTTGTAAGACTTTACCATTTCTCAACTGAACTTGAATCACATTATCTTGCTCAGATTCTTCTGAAGATTGGCCAAAAGGGATAACTCATTTTTCAACGTCATACGTTTCATACGTGATGATATCGATGAGTCTGACTCTTCTTCATCGGGAAAACATAGATCTTCATCTAAACTGTTATTGTCTTGTTGAGTCATTAAACAAAATTCAGACGTTAGCTCCTCAAGCTTTTCTTGCTTTCCTGATAAAAATTTTGACGGGTTGGTCGAGTTTGTCTTACTACCCTTGTCGTCTCGGAGTAACCGATGTTGAAGAACATTTGACATCACGCAGATGATTTGGCATATCTCTACTAGACAAGGTTCACTATTATCTTCTTTATCAGATTCAGTAATGTGAAGTTTAGGCATGAAGTCTGCAAGCCTAAATGGCTGTTTTGCTGGCTGGTGATACTCCTTTAGATTATTAATTATCTTTTAAGTTGTAGTTCTCTTCTTGATCTTCTTTTTCTTAGTCAACTTCTTTGATTTATGAGGCCTGCGTTTAGTAGACTGCTTCTCATGCTGAGATGAAGTAGCCTTACCAGAATGCTGCTGAGAAGCCCAAATACTTGGTTTAGGCATCTCTCTTAAGTCCAATATAGGTTCAAGTGGTGATTTCCACTTAACACTAGAGACATCTTTTAGCCGCTTCTGCATCTTCACAATCTTTTTGGAGACTACTGTTTGTCATTCTTCACTCTGAACTGATTTTTCCTTCTATTTATCTTTGCTGGATGATACGGAAGAGGACGTAATCATCCTTGTAGACTCTCTTTTTGGGTTGACTAGAACACTGTCGGATAGTGTAATTCACCTCTCGATACTTCTTCTAGCCAATCTTTGAAGACATAACAATCTTCAATAGGATGATTGATCATCGATGATAGGGACGTGAGTTTAGATTATTGATGCCCTTCTTCGTGCCTCTTAATTTCTGGTAACTGTATACCATCTTTGACTGTTTGATGAAATAATTTGGTCACACTATCCCTTCTAAAGGAATATTCTTTGTTCATCTTTTTCTTAAGAGATGGCCGCATTCGCTCATCATCTCTTGGTGCTTATTTTGGACACTCCCCACCACTTAGAAAAGTTTGAGATTTTTCATTACCTCCTAACACTAATTTTGGTTGTGGGTTAGAATAAACAGGCTTTTTACCCTTATCATCATTGTATATCGACTGCTTTCCTTTATCCACATTGTATATCACCCATTTTTCACCATTTGAGCTTTAGGAAGCGGCATGAATTTTGTTTCTTCTTGAGTCTGAAGGTTTGTTTCTCTTTACTTTATCTGCATAGACTCACTTAGGGCGATTCAACTTTTCAAATTTAGCCACCTTATCGAGCAAGTCCTGGAATATTGCAATTGATGCCATGCATAGAAATGATGTCATTTTATCATCCATATTGCCCATTAGCAATTGAATCACATGTTCTTCTTCCAATTGTTGCTCTCACTTCATACTTAGGTTGTGCCAACGACTTATGAATTTTATCACTGACTCATCTTTCCTTCTTTTTAGCAAGGCAAGGTCAGCGAATGTGATTTTCTCGGTTGCATTGGCGAACCTCTTCACAAATATAGTCTCTAATTTAGTAAAGGTTTTAACTGAATCATTTGATAATGCATACCATTTGAAAGTAAAAAGTCTTACCGATGAATTGACAAAAAAGCGGATCGTTCCTCGTGTTACAAGTAGCCTTAAATTGGCTAGATGTTGCTTTGGATTACCAAGCCCACCGAAAGTATTAAATTTCGACTGAGTAACCTTTGTGACACTTGATCATTGATCACTAGGTAAGGCGACTTACTCACCGCCTTTTACCGCTTTGAGGCTATGACTACCTTTATCTTTTCATTGATTATTATTTCTAGCTGAGCAGTTGTAATAATTCTAGGTGTGCTAGCCAGATTTTGAATAGTCCTTTGAGTGGTAATGGGTTAAATTCATCTCGCTTTATGCGTAGCATGTACAGACTTGAGATACGATGATGGTATAGAAGTTGTATGATTAGCCATTGATTAGCGATAAAACAAAATGCACTTGATGTGATATTCTTCTGCAACATCTCCATCATGATTTTCATTTATACCATCATATCATTCATTTTGGTACCAAGTTGTGCAATGTCCTTGTCTTTGATCTCTATTTGATGCTGCATTTCTCTTTGCTCTCCAGCTAGCAACATGGCGTCAATCAGTATAGACTTTTCTTCTTCTTCTTCTATTTCTTGTTACTGTTCTGCTCCTTGCTCATTTTCAGGGGGAGAACTTGATTGTCCATCTCCTTGTGCATTTGAGACAGCTGTTGCTGGGGTTGTATGACGACGCTGATTATAAAAATGTGTATCATGCTGATCATTTCATGGTTCAAATATATAAACAGCTTCGACACCCATGATCTCTTTCTCATTCTGTTATTCTTCTTCTTCATATTCAACAAAGATCGAAGATCTATCCTCTATTTACTTATGTGAAGACTCTTCTTCGCCAAATTCAAGTTCGATTGATTTGATTCCGATCGTCTTTGGTGGGAGTTCATCATATCTCATACCATATAGACAACTTCCACTTCCATAGAATCGTCTAGGTCTTCATTATTTAACTTCTTTGAGTTGAGAGAATTTGGTGTCTCACCCAACCTATTTTTTTCATCTGCCGCTTGAGCAACGAGGTCTTCAAACTTGCAAAGAAACACAAGCATATATATATATATATATATATATATTCACAAATCCCACATAATGACTCATTTTTTGGCTAGCAATCTTTGGAACAAGGTTGGGTATGAAAATAAGAATGTAAGGCAAGGAGTGTGACGCTAGAAATTGAAAGAAGAATTCGCCGTTTGACGATTTTCTTCCCCGTGGAAGAAGGCTAAAGCGATGGATGACGCTAAAATCGAAGAAGTTATCATTAACGTTTCGCCGGTTTATGGAAGCAAAATGGGCTAAAGCCATGCCTAAAATCGAAAGAGAATTAAGATTTCTTCCCGATTCTGTTGAAGTGGGAAAGGAGGAAGAAAGAATTCACCTGACGATATTCTTTCTCGAGTAAGCTGGGTAGTAGAGAGACGAAAAAAGAAGAAGAATTCTCTGAGTTCTGACGGTGGTGCGCGGAGATGGCCAGGCAGTTTGGTGGGCTGGCGGGTTAGCTGGATGCGGGTTGGTGGGCTGGGGGGCCAAGGAATGCAGGTGGGTCGGCGGTTTGTGTCGGCGAAAGCGGTGGTGCGGCGAATGGGTTTTGCGGGATTGCGTGGTTTTGCGGGAACGGTGACAGGAGAGCGGTTGCGGGCCAGAGGCGAAGGCGGGTCGCAGATGGGGCCGCGGAGCAGTTTCTCATGCGGGATTGGACAGCACGGGCTGCGATGTGGTTTTGCGGCGGCCGAAGGTCAGCGAGCTGGACAGCCGCGATCAGGACGCGGAATCCAGCAGGATGGGCGGCGTGTTTTCAGGACGCACGCGCGGATGGTGGCAGTGGGTCGGGACACGAGGAAGGGACGCGCGGGCTGCGGGTTTCCAGCGGACGCGAGGTCGCACGGAGCAGGATGGCGCCGGCGGTGGATTTCCGGCAGGATGCTTTGCGGGACACGCGACATGGGCGCATGCGGAGTTGCATAAGACGGAGGAGATTGAGAGGAGAGGGAATTTTTTTACCTCTGTGCAGAGAACTTTTTCCAACGAAGGAAAGGAATGCAAAAGAGAGAGAAATGTGGGAAGGAATTGAGGATAATTAGGAGGGAACCGTTCTTTTTTTTTTTTTAATCAGAAAAAACAGAAAAAAATAAAAATGGGGGGAACGGTTGAGCATGGGGGATAATTTAGGAATTTTTTAAATTAATTGAACAATTTTAATGTGGATTTTGTACCAAAAAATGCACATAGTCGAATGGCTATCGATAATCGATGTTAACGCAACGACGCGTTATCCGCTCCATAATCGTAGGCCATTTTGTTTGATCAAAATTCTTTCACCAAAATGCGTACCGTGACGCCGATTTTCGCATGGACTCGTCAATTGAGAATGCCTTACTGATAGATTTTGGCGTTTGAAGCCAATGACGCAATCAATTTATGAGCGGAGATCATTTGACTTGCATCGATGCCTCCTGATCTCGATATGTGTGTAAATATGTTGACGACTTGAGTGCTTGATAGGTTGATCATCAAGTCATTCAATATTTATATTCTAACAATTTTGACATTCAAATTAATGGCTGGATAGTCGATTTGTTTAATTTTAACGCCCACGTTTACTCGATTTGCACATTATCATTTCAAATCATTCGACATTTCGATCGTGGTGAGTGTGAACATTCTCATTTGATATATTTCAATATTTGTAGCTAACATCATAATTAATTTCACAAGCGCCGCCGGTGATATCTCGTTCGACATGCACGCGATATGCGGCATGAAGCGATCGTGAATTAAGTTATGTAATATTTATATCGACCATTTTGGCACGACAACGACAAAGTGTTCGTCTATCGGAGGTCGTAATCATTTTAGAGGGTGCATTTTAAACCCCGATTTGCCTACCGCGCAGATTATTTGACATTTGTATACTCATTACTAACTGTGAACAATCTCATTTAATAATTTTCGATGTTTTGAAGCTAACGGCAAATTCTTGAACGGAGGTCGTTCGGACATCATCGCAGCTTCGACTCATAAGGTAACATTGATAGCTCGGCGCTTAATCGAATCGTTAGATTTTGTAATATTTATATTCGATCGATTTCGACGTTAACAACCAAAGTTCATCGTCGATCGGAGGTCATTCGACCATTTTCGGATGTCGAGTGCATTTTGAGCCCGATTGGCTTTAAGTCCGTCAATTAGACTTGTGGGCTGAATTTACTTATGACACATATGGTGGTCGCATGAATGGCATGATATTACTATTTAATTTAATTGTGTTGATTTGATCGATGATGAATTTGTTGAAAATTCTTATCATCAATTCACTAGCTAAAATTTCTATCACCGTTAGCGCTTGTGGCATCATCACATATAATACATTCAAATCATTAATCTGCGACATCATTAGTAATGGTCGCCACTATTAGATTACCTCTTGAATATTTAGGTCATCCTAGAGGTGGTCACGTTGATGCCTTACATCCATTGCCTAATTAAAGTTTTATCAAAGAGTAATGCAATCTCAGTTATCTATTATAAATAGCCACAAAAATATTCTAAATAATGATTAAAATAATACTTCAAAACATATTTTATTTCATTTTGCATTTAAGTAGACATAGTTTTTTTTAATAATACAATTATCATGAATTTTATCGAAATGATTAAAATTTAATTTTGATTTTGGGAAATCAAGTTTTCCATTTTTCTTTTTGTACTTTTTTTTGTTAATCCTAAAATGGCAAAACTAGCCATTTGAAGAGTGTGTGAGCATGGCCTTAAATGGGTCTATTGGATAGCTTAGGAGCTTAGAGTCTACCAAGAAATTAAATTCAAAAATTGCATATTAGATTCAAATGCATAGATTATTGACAATATATTTTACACATTTTGGACAACATAAATGGGTGAAATATGAAAGAATCAAACCTTTAAAAAGGTAGTTTATGTCATAAAATTTTTATTATATTTTTATATTTTTTATGAATAAATTTATAAGAAAATGATAAATTTTATGAATATATAATTTTGATATTATAGATCACAATAATGATGCTATATTTGAGCTGGAAGGCTCTACAATATAGTAAAAAAGAAAAAAATTCAATAATTTGATAAGATTTAAGTTTTAATTTAGTGATATTAATTAATCCAATTATCGTATACCTAAAAAATTAGAAGATTTACCCATATATTAATTGAGTATCTTATGATGATATAATTTGAAGTAATAATTTTCTGATTAGAAGCTTCCTCTATAAATTCATAGATTATTTTAAAATAGCTTAATCATAATTTAGTTTAAAAAAATTTTTTTTTAACAAATAGGCCGTCGATAAATAATGATCTACAAGACGGCGTCATGGTCCGTCCGTTCAAACTAATTTATTTTTTTTTCTTTCTAGAGAGAGAGAGAGAGAGAGAGGGTTTTTTTTTTTTATTTTTTTTGCTTTAGAGAGGAGAGAGGGTTTTATTATTTTTAATTAATATAATTATTTAAAATATATAATTTAAAAATATTTTTATAAAATATTTAATAACTAAATATTTATATATTTATTTATTAATTAATTTATTTATAAATATATAATTTAAAAATATTTTAATTATATATATAAATTTAGAAATTTATTTAATAATTTTTATTAATTAATATAATTATTTAAATATATAATTTTATTAATTTTGTTAATATATAATTTAAAAATATTTAAAATATATAAATAAATATTTTTAATAAATAAATAAAGAAAGAAATAAATTATATAAATATTTTATAAATTATATAAATAAAGTAATTATATATAAAATATTTAGTAATTTATATATTTATTTATATAATTTATTGGCTTTATATAATAAATAAATAAATATATAAATAACTAAATATTTATATAATTTAAAATTTTTTATTTATTTATTTAACTAATTATATATTTTAAATAAATAAATATTTAAAAATAAATAAACTAATTAAATATATATATATATATATATATATATATATATATATATATAATATATATATATATATATAAAACTAATTATTTATATATTTTAAATATTTTTAAATTATTTATATAACTTAAAAAATATTTATATAATTTAAATATATAAATAACTAAATAAATTTATAAATATATATAATTACTTTATTTATATAATTTATTTATTTCTTTATTTATTTATTAAAAATTATTTATTTATATATTTTAAATATTTTAAATTATATATTAACAAAAAATTAATTATATATTTAAATAATTATATTAATTAATAAAAATTATTAAATAACTTTCTAAATTTATATATATAATTAAAATATTTTAAATTATATATTTAATTATATATATAAATTAATTAATTAATAATTATATATATAAATATTTTGTAAAAATATTTTTAAATTATATATTTTAAATATTTTAAATAATTATATTAATTAAAAATAATAAAATCTCCCTACCGAAAGAAAAAATAAAATCGCCATCTCTCTCTCTCTCTCTCTCTTACCGAAAGAAAAAAAAATCACGGACGACTGATGATGATCACCCACGCCATTTTGTTAAAAAATTTTTTTTCATGCCTTGCTAATTACAATTAACATTAAACTTATTTTAAAAATAATCTCTTTTCATAGCTCAAATTCAAACGTGGGTAGCGAGTTCCCTCCATTTTTTTTCCTAAGCATATCCTGCACTGCCACTGTCTTCTCCCTAGCTGCTCTTAAATTCAAATCCCTCTCCGCCTAGCCAGGGAGCTCCGGCCATGGACAACGAGGAGCCCCCGCGTCAGCTTCTCCTTATGATCCGCGAATTCTCCGCTGAGAAAACGAAAGGAGGTTAACCCTAGCCATGCGGCCGTAGATTCTGTTTTGGTCTCTTTGGCTACCCGCGGAATAACCGATCCTCTTGATGTGGAACAGAGCGTAGGCTTTCCGATCTGAAAAAACGCCTCCTAGGGCTGCAAGCCGATTATGAAGCTGCGAATGCTGAGCTCGAGAAAACAAAACGGGTGCGGGAGGCTACCGAGGGAGCTGAGAGGGATCGCAGGCTCAACTCGATCGGGCCAATGCATCGCTTCTTGCGATGGAGGTCATAGCTATTTTTTTTTCTCGTCTTCGTCATCATCGTCATCATCATCATCTTCTTCTTATTGTAATTATTATTTGATTATTTTGCTCCATGTTTTCTTCTCCTCTGGGCTGGCAAAAAACAGACAAGGAATTCGAGGCTACGGGATGAGATCTCCCAAGTCAGCTCAAAACTGCAGGAAATTAAGGTAATCAAATGTTCATGATTTGTTGTTATTATTATTATTATTCTTTATGACCTTCCCTAATGAGTTTTTTCACTGTATGATCGAAAATGAATTTTGACTGCTCGTTTCGGTTGTCTGAATAAAAGAATGATGGCATTCAACGGTACGTGCTCTCTTAGCTTCCGTAACTAGTGGTTGCTTGGATTATTTCATTCTTCTTTCCTTGTTGGAACAGAGATGAGTTTATCAGGGCAATGCGTGAGCTCAACAACAAGATAAGGTATTCATTGCTTTGGGATGATCTCAGTTTTCTTGCACTTTAACTTTTGTGTATTATTATTTTATTGTTTTATGTTATTCGTTGAGTTTGGAGAACTCTTTAATCTAGAGCCCTGACTGCTGAAACATTTTCCCATGCATAACTATTTCGTATGCCATTGACCTTCATATATATGAGTGAATCGAAATAGATTTAATTTGTGAATTTGATGATTGAACACAAATCATAATCGAAATACACTGATATCGAAATAAATAAATGACCTCCAATCGACGAACAATCTTCGCCATTACGTTCAAAATGTTAAAATTGATTCAAATATAAATATTGCATAATCTAACGATCAACCGATCAAGCGATCGAGCTATCAATGTGCCGACACGCATATCGGGAAAGGAAAACTGTGACGATGTCCAAATGACCTCCGTTCATGAAATTGGTTGCGCCGTTAGCTTCGAAACGCCAAAACATACCAAATGAGACCGTTTCAATTCGCCGACCTACACGAATAATGCACAAAATCAAGGTTGAAATACACTCAACGGCAACAAATCAAAACAATCTCCATCGGCGAACATTTTGCCATTGCGTTCGTAAGAGAAATTGATCGTACAAAATATTGCACAACATAATGAACCGATCAAGCGATGAGTCAATAATGTGCTTATGCATATCGAGATCGGAGATTGCGATGATGCCAAACACTCCGCTAAATTGATTGCGTTAGTTTTGAAACGCTGAAATCTATCGTGAATTGTACTCAATTGGATAAGATGCTAATTTTGAGAGATTGGAAGCGAAGCGATGCGGAAATATAGATACGCCGACTTGAACTAAATGGCCTCCGAGTGAAACAAATCAACCATTGTGTCCTAACATCAAATAATTTAAGATTGATATATATATTAACTATGTGATTTTATCGACGTAAAATTCATATTAAGATCGATTAAGTACTTAGAAAAATTAACTAAACCTATTTATGACCTAAATCCCTCAAACTGACCAAAATCCCTCATCCGACCCGATCCCTTCCGCTCGGTTCTCCCCCATTGCACACACGCTCCACGCAAGACACACGAGCCCTCTTCCTCTCGGTCGATCCGATCCCGAGCGCAACCTGCACGCGAAGCCACCTCCTGCCGCTCTTTCGTTCGAATTCCTCAACCACTCGGCTCTCCCCCTTCAACCGCGCGAGCAACCGCTCCCGCCTCCTTCTCCCCTTTCGTTCAAAAGCCCTCAACCGAGGCTCTTCCTCTCATTTTTCCTCATCTTCGATTGAAGCAAACCGCAAGCTAACGGTAAGCTTTCCTCCTTCCTTCTCCCTTTCCCTCATTTTCTCCTTGGCTTCTCCTTTCCTTATTTTTTCTTTTTAGTGAAAATCCTTCCATTTCTCTCATTTTCTCCTAGGCCGAAAATCATACATCCCTCATTTCCTTGGCGAAAACCTCCTTTTCCCTCATTTTCCCTTGGTTGAAAATCCCTCTTCCTCCTCTTTCCTCATTTTCCCTTGGCCGAAAATCCTTCCTCCTCTTTCCCTCATTTCCCTTTGCCGAATTCCTCCTAGCTGAACTTCCCTTTGCGAATTCATCCTTAGTCGACCTCCCATTTGTACAAGCGAGGGTAGCCGAGAGGCAACTCCATCATCAGGCGGGTTCCTCTCGGTATACCTCCTCGATTCCTCCTCTAATCGAGCACATAGCCGCTGAATTACTCTTCCAACCTTTCCTTTTTGAAGAGGAACATCATCATCGGTTTCTATGGTATTTCCATCATTTCTTCCACTTTACTTGTACTTGTTGATCGCTGCGTTATTTGTTACAAACAAAAAAAAGAGATGAAAGGAGTTTCGATGTATAGGAATGAATGTGTGCAAATGATTGTATGTATATGCGTATGCATTTGTCTTTTTGCAGGTTTGAAGACCTTGTCACACTCAGCAGGGCGTGACGAGATGGAAATTGGATGATGTGTTACAAAATACCGATCGTCACGCTCATCAGGGTGTGACGGGAAGGCCTCCAAATTTGTTAGATTATTTTAAGTCAAGAAATTTCAATTGAAATTCAAAACTTAAACAAATTCAAACTGAAATCGTCTAAACTTAAGTTAAATAAGAAAATACACAATAAATATGAAAATGAACATCAAACCAAAAAGGAAAAGAGGAAAAATACTTACAAAACTTATTTAAGCAAGTTGAAACCCCTCCCAAAGTTCAAACTAAAATCCTTCCCCCTCTTTCTCAAGTGCTCAAAACTCAAGTAAGTGCTCTCTCTTAGCCTCATTTATAGGGATTAGAGGAAGCAATGAGGAACACATTCTTATTAAAAATTAACTTCTTAATTAAGTGAGTCTGTATTCTTGCAAATTCCTCAAAAAAAAAAAAGAGAATTAAAAATAAGTTTTAACTGAAATAGGGGGAGTCAAATATTAAACTCATAAAGGAGTTATAACAAACTTAAACTTCAGTTATTCACTAAATATGAAACCTGATGTGGAGTTAGGGATATTGGAGTTGATGTTTGTTTATGTAAATAGTGCCTCTTATTGAATACTCAAAGTATTAAATTCATAAACAAGTAATTATAAAACTAATTGAACAATTGAAGAATCATATTAGATGTTAAATGACATAAGAATTCATTGAATGTCAAATTGAAGCATAAGAGAACCCATTGGAATTAAGATATATTCTTCAAATACATCCAAATAAATTGAAAAAAAAATCAAAGAATCCATAGGCGATCCTGATGAAATTGAAAGATTACAAATAGACATATTCAAGGAATTCTTGGAAAATATTTGAAGCATACTATTTGTCTTATTAAATACTTGAATTGAATCAAAGAGAAATTGAATAGAGCTCTTAATGAGTTCGAGGATTATTAATAGATATAAATGAGAATCTATTGAAGGTTCAAAGATTAGATAGCTTTGAATAATAAAAAAAGAGAAACAATCAAATATTATTTCCAAGGGGTCTAATAAACTACTAGAACAATTTAAAACACCTTCATCGCCACCGGTTCTACAATTCTTTGTACAAGCAAACAGAATGTGACACTAAATTAAATTTTGCATAAATGAAAGAGTTTCTTTCAATCCAAAAATTAAGGAATTTCATTCTAATTATGATTTTTAAAATCAATGATTTCATTAATTAGATGAAATTATCTAAGTTGTAAATATTTACATGTGCTCGGATATAAAAATTTCTAATGCAAATTTTAATGTCCGAAAAGGTTGTGCAGGCTAAGTTAGAATTAAATGAGAATATAAAATCAATCTCATGATTTAGAAATAAAACTATCTGAATTATTAAACACCTGCATGGGCCCTGACACTACGTTGAATGTCTAAACTTAGCGAAGGATGTGCGTGGTTTCCTCGGTTGATCTAGAGTTGGTTAATAAAACCTAAAAAATTTATTGATATTATTATAAGAATTTCAAACTTATTAAAACATCCAAGAAGCTAATTTTGTCATATGACAAAATCGATCATTATTAAACTAATAGATTACAATTTGAAGAATAAATTGAATGATTAAACAATAAATTCACCTCGATGGTGTTGAAAAGTGATTTTAGGGAGACTTCCATCAAAATGTGATTCTAATTTTAAAATTAAATTAACTCAAATTAAGTATCAATCTAAAAATACTTAAATGAAATTCAATCGTTAAAAACTTAAAACAATCTTTATTTAATCCATCTTCTGCAATTGTTTGTTGAAGGTGATAAATTAAGAAAATTCTAGCTCACAAAAGAGCCAATGTCAAATTGCTGTTTCTACTATGTCACTCTCAATCAATCTCAAATAGGATGTCATGTGTCTCGATTGCGTGGCGAGCAATATGATGTAGCGACAAAGTCCTTTGATCGGGTAGTTGCACCAAATGGAATCAATATATTATGAACACGATCAGATTCATACTCCCCAATGGCTCGCCCTTTGAGTTGTGAATCATAAGGATACTTGAGGAAAAAACACTTTCTTAAGGTAGACTTAAGTTTGTCTCTGACAAACATCACCCCGATTTACAAGGATTTCTTGGATGACGTAACCATGTTTGCGATAAGGATCCTTCGATCAAGGGTAAATTACCTCAACTAAGTAGAGGGATCACGCATGACGATGATGAACCATGGGATCTAGATCACGCCATCATTCCCCAACCATCCACTTTAAGTTAAAATGATGAATTTCATAAATTTACAAATTTCAAAACTCGATATCTATTATACGCTATTTAGCGATTTAATGATTCTTAATCGAAAATTCTCTCGATTGAGAGTAATTAACTATGTGCTACATAGAAACCTCAACTGATCTAAAGTCCTCACAAAATGAGGAAATCTGGTAATATTTTATCTATTATTCCATCTGCCTTCTAAAATTACATTATTACTCAATCACACTCTTCATTTTCAGATCGTGGTAATTTTAGCCCACCCATTACGCAAAAACTATAGCCCTTAAAGTTGAAGATAATCTCAATAGTCTGTGTTGTGGCTTATCTTTATATCAAAAGTGTTAACACCATATATATGTCGAAATAAGCTCACAAGTTAAACTGACGGACTGGGTGACAGCAAATCCTCAAAATGCAGGATGTCACCAAAATGGTCAAATGATCTCCGATCGATGAACGCTTCATCGTGTTCGAATTGAAATTGATCGAATATAAATATTGCACAAGAATTAATGATCAGCGATGCCAAACGCAAGCATATTGAGTCGAAGCGATGATGCACAAACGATTTTCATTCACAAAATTCACGCCGTTTTAACTTCTTTCAAATGAGATTGTTTGGCTTAATTCGCATAGGCAAGGCGGATCAATGCACAAATTGATGAAATACATGGCCGTTAAAATCAACCCAAATGACCTCCGATCGAACCATCGCCATTCAAAATGTCGAAACTAATCAGAATATAAATATTGCATGGGCCTTGACGGTTTTATGGGCAGCACGCTTGTCACCGACTTCCTTAGTAGCGGCAAGACTACTCTGCTCTGCTATCTCCTCGACCATCGCGGTGTGATCTCCACCTCGCCGTCCTCGTTAACGAGTTTGCGGACTCCGATGTGGATTCCCTTCTTGATTTCCCTCATCTTAATTCAGCATTTGATCTCCCCACTGTCTCCCTCACCCACGGCTGCGCTCGCTACGATGTGCGTGGGTCGTTCTACGAATCGCTGCAGTGGATAGTCAATAGCATAAATAATTGCTTGCTCGTTGAGGTGTGATTTGGCTACTATTAATCAAATTTCTGATGCAGAAGACATTTTAGAACGAGTGATAGGAGGAGGAAATTGTTCGTTCGCAGTTCTGCAAAGTTCCTCTGGATCTTGTTATTGATTGTAGCAAAATTGAAGCTTGAAATGTAGCGAAGGATGACCATAATGTCCTACCAATTTTGTCCTATGAAACTTTGCCTAAGATGTTATTTCGAAGGGATACAAGAAATCTTTTAGTAAATATTTTTTTTGGCATTGTTCATAATCTGCCTTTGGCTGATGGTGATAGAGAGACATTTAAAAGTCCAAAATATGGTTTGCCCCAAGATGTTTCTTTTTCTTCTGTTACATTAAAAGTGAGGCTCCCTTGTCGTTCCTTATTTCAGTCAAAAGTTTTGAAAAGTCTCAGCAACACAATTGGTCTTCTCAAGGATAAAGGCATATTATACTTTCTCGAAGATAGGAAGAGCCGCTTTGTTTTTTCGATGGAGTGGCCTTAAGAGGGTAGAAGTTGTCTGTGGATGACCATGGGATGGGGCACCTAAGTATTGCCTTGTGTTTATTGGATATGATAAACCTGAACTTGATGATCTTATTACTCAGATTTTACAAATTGAATGTCCTATTCCTAACTCATCAACATAGAATTATATTAAGAAAGAATATGCAAAGGGTCCTTCTCTTCAAAGGAGTCATTTGTTATATTTGGTTTAAAAGGTTCACCATTATGTGGAATAAAGGAGGCATTTGAAGATGATGAGATTTGAAACCACCATGACCGTAGTGTGAAAAAAACAATGTTATGTTTCAAGAAATGACGAAGATCGAATAGACTCGACGCAACTATGTAAGACGGGATCAAATTCGATTGATAAATTAACTTTAAACCGAAAGTTAAAATGAATTGAAATGGTGTGGTTGAAGACCATATGCTCAGAGCTAACTAGAAGACCATGACGGTAAGTAGATTAACAAGTATGCTGAGTAGCTAACGGAAAAGGTCGAAGACGATGTAGCCTCATGCGGACGATCGAGGTTGCCGAAATTCAAATTGACAGAGAACTTAATTAATTTAATACAAAATAAACTCTAAGATCAAAATTAAAATCTGAAATGAAATTGCAGGTATTTGAAGACATATTATGCTCGTAGAACTAACGAAAGTAAGACCATGATCGAATTGCAAAGACACCGACCGTATACTCGAGTTGACGAAGGTCGACAGCTCTGATGGGAAGACGTCGAAAAGGCGCAAAAAATTGACATTGACTCTTAATCAATTTAACGCAAAATGAACTCTAAGCTCAAAATTAAAATCTAAAATAAAATTGTAGGTATTTGAAGACCTTGTTATGCTCAGTAGAGCTAACAGGTAGAAGACCACAGCCGTAGTGTTGCAAGACATCAACCGTTATGCTCAGTAAAGCTGACGGGAAGGTCGAATAGCGATGCACTACGGGAACGACGTTGGGAGGTAAATTTGACGATGGGACTTAAACAAGAACAAATAAATGTAATTTAGTTTAAATTGAACTTATTTGAAAATGATAAATTAAAGAATAAATGTACATATATGCTCTTTTTATATAGGTGTTTGAAGATTTCGTTATGCTCAGTAGAGCTAACAGGTAGAAGATCATGTTCGTAGTGTCGTAAGACATTGACCGTTATGCTCGAGAGTTGACGGAAGGAATCGAATACTCCGATGTAGCCCCTATTGGGACTATTAGGAGAAAATTGAGATGGGAGACTTAAACAAGAACAAATAAAAGTGTTGATAAAGCTTAAATTGAACTTATTTGAAAATGATAAATTAAAGAATAAACCTACATATATGCTCTTTTATGCGTGTTTGAAGACTCATTATGCAGAGTGAGTAAAAGGTTTAATAAAGCTCGATGCGACTCTTATGCGAGAAGACGCCGAGGCTAAATTTGGACTAACGGGAGACTTAAAAAAGAACAAATAAAAGTGTTGATGAGCTTAAATTAAATTTATTTGAGAATGATAAATTAAAGAATAAATTTATATATAAAATTCTAAAAGTATTTAAATAAGAATGAACTTATAGGAGACTCGACGACTTGTTGATGATCATAAATAGAACTTTTAATGAACTTGAGGGCTTGTCTCCTAACAAGAACAAAATTCAAGTAAAGCTTTCGGTGATCTTGATAGTTGCTTACAAGCTTCTCAGTGTTCACGAGCTAAGCTCCATTAAAACTTAAAGAGCTCAATATGAACTATATGCAAATAAATAAATATTAATCTAAATAATTTGATAAGATAAACTTACAACATATAGATAACACAAAATTAGAAGTATAGAAGGTGTTGGCTTAAATTCTAAATACTTCAAATATATATATTAATTTTGCATAAATTATATAAACTATCACTCATTTTAAGTGCTTTGAAACTTATGCAATCATTTGAAAGAGCGTGAATTCTTGTAAAAATATAAAGCAATAATAATTAAATTTGATCTTTCCAAAATTTGTATAAGTATTCAACAGGACACTATGCTAAATGCTTAAACTTAGTATCGATCGAGGGTCGACTGTTGATTCAGATCGGTCCAGTTAACAAAACTTAAAATCAATGATGTTATTATAATATTTTAACCTAATAAAACATCTGAATTAATTTCGTACAGAGATCTAATCTTTTATTATTAAATTAATAGTGAAGGACCAAATAGCTAAATAATAAACCAATTCGATGATGGTGTTAAATAAAATTTTAACTGAGAGATACTTCAATCAAAATATGATTATAATTTCAAAGCAAATTAACTTAGATTGAATCTTAATCTAAATGCTTTGAAATATCATCAGCTATAAATATTTATGTGAAATTTAATATTAAAATTAAAGCTAAAAATCCAATTCACTTAAATTATTTGAAGGTGATAAATTAAGAAACTTTAGCTCATGCAAAGTCAAATCAAGTATACAAACTAAAGCTTCTCAAACAATCTCCAGGACGGGATGTCCTCTACTGTTTGAAGATGTCACATGATACTTATGACCGTAATCCTCAGGGGTGGTTGTCGCTAAATGACCCCACTATATCAATGATCTGCCGTATGCTCACCAATGACTTTTGAGTTGTGAACCATAGCACTTGATAAGGCAAAAATCTCTATTGCTAATAGATTTGCTTGTCTCCTGACAAACTCCATCCTAGTCTATATGATTTCTTGGATGACGAATAATTTGACAAGGATCATTTGTAATCCATCTCTTACAAGTAGATAGGGATCGCGATTGAAAATTATTTTCTAGCATCATCATTCCCCAATCATCTAAGCTAAATATAATGAATTTCATAAATCTCAATTCCAAAACTCCACATGCTTATATGCGCTATTGCTTTAATCTAAATTTAAAGTTAATTGAAAGTTCTCTCTCAAAGCAAGAGGTAATTAACTATAGATTTTGCTTATAGGAAACCCGGAAATCTAAAAGTCCTTACAAAATGAGGATAAATCTTGGTAGTGTCATCTACTATTCATTATGAAATTTTCACCGACTTAAAATACTATTTTCATCAAAAGATTATGCAATTTAGATCCCACAAAAGTTAGATGCTAGCTAAGGGAAAAATCCAAGTTTTTGGCCCAATTGCTTGAGATAATGACTTGTGCTAGAATTCCATGTGCTGAAGAAGCTCTATTCATATGCTTAATTTGACTACATTCTTTTGAAAAATTCATAGGACATAGCCCAGATAAATAATTTTTATTCTTTTATCAAAAACTATTTTAAGGGTAGTCCTTCAAGCAATCAAAGGGATTCAAGTATAAAATGCCTCATCAATAGTGGAAATAAGTGAAGAGAAGTTGTGAATGATCCTTCTTACATACTGGTCATGGCCAATCATTAATGTTCTTTACCTTGATTGGATCAATTTCAATCTTCACATAACCAACTTTGAATCCTAAGCATATCAAGGGCATACTTTTGAAGTCATACTCTAGCAATAGTTTTTTATGAAATAATGATGATTGTATATTTGCAAGGTGGGAATTTGGTTTTATGTTTCCTTAGTTTAGTATCTTTGTTGTTTGTTTCTTTATCTTTTAATTTTTTACCATCAAGTTGTGGTACATCTTGATGTTAGGTAGAGTAAAACTAAAAATAAGTTGAATGTTGTGTTCTATTGTTCGCATGAAAAAGCCTATTTTTTGCCACAACCTATCCTGATATAACTTTTTTATCCCGCAATATGGTATATCAAGTCGTGTATGGAACAAGAGCTTGCTCAAGATTTATATTTGGAAGAAATTTTTTATATTTTCTTACATACTGTAGAGCAACTAAATAGTTATAATAATATGAAAGAGCAAGAGTTGTATATAAATTTATTGTTAATATCATCAGTAAATTTTCATATACATGTCCTTTGATATGTTATTGATTACTATTTGTAAAAATCCTAAGCTTATTTGGGATCAATTTGTTATATATATATATATATATATATATATATATATATATATATATATATATATATATATATATATATATATATATATTATTTTATGTTGTATTAAAAGAATATTCATTCAACATATTTTTAAATATTTTTATTTTTTATTTTAAAAATAAATCATAATATTTTTAAAAATACTCAAAATAATTCTTTAATATTTTGAGTATTTTTAAAAAAAACTATCACCATCAAATATGTTTTATTTTTCAAATCAAACATAAACAAATAAAATAAAAATTTAAAAAGAAAACAATAAAAATGATCCCAAACAGTCCCTCAGTTTACTGTGGTATTCATAATTTTTTTTTTTTTTTTTTTTTGAATTTCTAAATTGATAACTCCAGGGAGTTCAATGAGATGACATTCCAGACTTTAAGGAAAGGACATCCTGATATAACATCAGACACTGGCAAGTCATTATATGCTTTGACTTTTCATCTTATCCACTTAAACAAATATAAATTTCATTTGAATTTGGTGACCACATCTTTAGTTAATAAGAGATTTGGACAATATGCAGAGGTCCAATATTATTGAAATCCTGAACTTGTTTTAGTTTGCAGGTTTGTTCTCTTAAGAATGAACTAAGATTTGATAAATTCTACCAAGGATTAGCAGATTTCTTTCTACTTAGTTTGCATTATTGATTATTTGCTTTTAATTTTACGTTCTTTATATTATTATTATTTTTTTTTTTAGCATTTTGCTTTTACTTCTTAGACACTATTTTATGCTTATTTTCCAGTCTCCGGGGCACTTTCTTATAAACTAAACATTTGATGGAACAAAATGGATTAGTCAACTAGGAATAGATGAATTTACTTAGCAATTAAGGGTGTCATTTTTTTTGTGTTTTTTATTTTATTTTTATGTTATTTTTAAATATATGTTTGTTTAGTGTATTTTTTTAAGTGTTTGTATATATATATATATATTTTAAATGAATAAAATTATTTTTAAAAATACTCAAAATAATCATTAGATATTTTGAGTATTTTTAAAAAATAACAATTATCACTCAACATATTTTATTTTAAAATAAAATATAAATAAACTAAAATAAAATTATCCCAAATGGCTTAGAGTTTGTTTGGAATCCATTTTGTTTAGTATTTTGTATTTTTTATTTTTTTATTATTTTAAAATATATTTATTTGGTGTATCTTATGTTTTTTTATTTTTTTATTTTAAAATAAATCACATTATTTTTAAAATATTCACTTAGGTGTTTTAAGTATTTTAATATCAATCATCATCATCAAATATATTATATTTTAAATATAAATATAAATAAAATAAAAATTAAAATAAAATTAACAAAATAAAAGTAATCCCAAATTACCCATTATTAATAGATTCTGAAATGTACTTTATATCTTATGCTAATATTAAATGTTCATGACCGCTTGATATGATAATCATATGAAGATTGATATCACTAATAAAGACCAAGTGGTGGATGCGCAAAATGAAACTGCTCTAAAAGATCTCGAGAACCAGATTTTGTCCGTGGATGCTCAAACACATAGCCTTGAGGAAGAGCACCAGAAGATGATCTGCGATGTTAATAAGGTGAGTCTGGCAATTCTATTGTAATGTTTTTTGTCACCTTATATTATTTGCACAAATTAAATCTGAAGATGATCTCTAGACTGTTTGCATGTGAGCTTTTTAATGGCTAAAGAATTAAATTTGATATTGTAAAATGAAGGTTCATGAGGAGTTGGCTGGATTGAAAAACAGAGTTTCTCTTAGTGAGGCTATAGTGGTAAAATCAGAACGGTTGAAAGAACTCTCAGGATATCCTTTTCATCATTACTCTTTACGCACTTAGTTGTATAACATTAGGAACATCAATAAATCATTTCTTTTAGCCCTATGTTTCCATAGTGGATATATATATTTTTAGATTTATATATATACCACATAATTCTTATGTACTTATATCTAACACCTATATTTTAATATTTGCATAAATAATAACTAAATATTCTATATCATATCAAAAATATCACTATCATGCACTTTTAAAGAAATACATCATTTCACATAAAAAATATATTATTTTGTTGTTAAATATGTAAATGTATAAATTATGTATATAAATATATACAGAGAGAGAAAATCTCCTTTTTTTAAAATTTAATACATAGCACACAATTCTTATGTCTTTACATATCTAACACCTAAATTTTATTAGTTTGCATAAATAACACTTGTTTTAATATCATTTCAAAATATCATTATCATGCACTTTTAAATGCATCTTTCATTAGGAAAAGTTTGATATAAACTATTATATTTATAAATATCAAACTTTAGGTGTTAAATATATAAATGCATAAAAAAATTGTATGTTATGTTTGTAAATCTCTATTTTTAGGATTTGTATACATACATACAATTCTTATATATTTACACATCTAACACCTAAATTTTAATATTTACATAAACATAACCTAAATTATTAATATCACATCAAAAATACCTTATCATGTACTTTTTTTAAAGTAAAATACACCTTTTTATATATCCAATTTTAAGTGTTAGATATGTAAATACATAAAAAATATATGATATGTATATAAATCCTCTCTTTTTTTTTCTTTACCGTGGTTTAAAAATATAATTACCCTGAAGACTAAAAAAAAAAAGAAAATAAATAAAAAATTTCCGTAACCTGAAACAATCAGATTAGTGAATTGGAGAAAACATACAGTTCTCTGCGAGAGGAGCTTCAGAAGAAGTACATTTGCCCCAAATGCCAGTTCAATATGGAGACTTCTGAATGGGCTTCAGAAGCTGAAGAAACTGCTGCTACCTGAAACGGTATGTCCTATATTGAATAAATATAACGTCTTTTTCAAAGTAATTTTTTTCTGCTTTGTTTTTTTGATTTCATTATCTCGTAAATAGAAAGCCTGCAGTGTTATTCAAATTTGTTTAGGCCTTAAATGCCATAAAGTTTTTTTTTTTTGAGATTTATTAGTAAAATGCATAAATATCTCTTATATTTCTTTTTTTTTCCCAACCGGGTTTCGGTAGTTTAACTTTAAAATGATTTTTGCTTAAAATTATGATAAAGAAGTCATTTGTTATTTAATTAGATAAAGTTATGTTAAAATTTAAATATATGATATGAAGTTGGGTTAATTATATTCATCTCTTCAGATTGTTAATATTACACATTCTCTCTATATATATATATATATATATATATATATATATATATATATATATATATATATTTGAAATAATAATTTGTGGGGATTAGGGATCAAGAAGCTTAATATAAATTGGTGTTGATAATGAGCATAAGCATTAATGATGATGATAAGTGACAACTTGCTTTGATATGATTGACATTTGGGTTTAATTATGATAACAAACATTAGTTTTGTTGGTGTTGGTATTTATTAATATTATTGGTGATGATGACTAGGTGATGGTAATCATGAGATTATAATTAGTTAATGATAATTAAGTGATTATAATTATGTAATGATGATTCGACCATTATAATTAAGCAATAGTAATTGACTAATTGTGTAATGCAACAATGGTTGGGAAATGATGTTAGGGCTATTGCAATCGATTTATGATAATTAGTCTACAATGTTTGAGTTACATAGTCAACAATTATAGTTGGATAATTAGTCAAATAATAATCATACTTAATCTCGACATGATTTAGTATGATAGAGTAGATCTTTCAACTCTAATTATAAGTTGAGCATCAAGTTACCTTTAAGTTCATTTATGTGGAAAATGAGATTTTATTTATAATTTTATGAGTGTTATTTTGATAATTTTTATTAAAATTTTCAAATATTTCATCAAAATTGTCTGTATTCATTTTAATCATAGATTTGTCTAGTCATTTAAGTGCTTTATTGGCATAAAAAAATCAAGAGGTTTATTAAATTTCTCATATCAAGATACTTTTTTAAATTATATTTTTAATAATAAGATGTTTATTTTAGTTGTAAGTATATAAACTTTGAAGATCATTTAATCTCTCAAATAGTATCATAAAAATTTCAATTATACTTTAAGTAATTGATTTGTGTTGATTTGGAATGTTTTTTTGGGCCTTTGATGTTTCGGATTTGGTGATGAAGAAAGTAAAACCACTGCGATTTTAATAAGCTAAAGTTCGGACGAGCCTCTATTTATTTATATATTTATTTATTTTTAAGTGAGAGAGCAGGTAACGAACAGTCCAACAGACAGAGCGAGCGATAGTTGCAAAATAGAAGAATTTTTATTTTTATTTATTTTTAATGTTTTTTGATGTTTCGGAATTTAATTTCCGGTAACTTGTTCTCAAGTCTGCTGGTCATGAATATATATGAATAAATATATATACATTTATCTTCAATCAATTATTATAAACCAATGATATATAAATTAGGATTGCAAACGAATCGAGCTGAGCAGATGTATGTATTCAAGCTTAAACTTGTTTAATATTATCGAGTTTGAGCTTTTAAGAATAGTGCTCAAACTTGAGCTTGTTTATTATTATTGAGCTCGAGCTCTATTCGAGTTTGTTCATGAGCTCGGTTCAAATTGGATTATTGAGCTTGTTAAAATAAATGAGCTTTAATCAATCCTTAATCAAGCTTGCTCATGAGTAGCTTGTTAATAGATATGCATGAGTTGTATCAATTTAAGCTCATTAAGCCTAAAAAAATAATAATTTGAACAATATTGTTCACAAACAAGCCTTAATCGAGTTGTAATCGAGCCATAATTGAGCCCTTAGCTTGTTCATGAGTTTTAAATGATAATATTCAGAACATAAATGAACCAATGACAAGCCACTCAAACTTATTCATATAATTTATTGTCAAGTTGAAAGTTCATATGATCAAAATTTCACTAATAAGACAATCTTCATGTCTAAAATAATCAGATTCTGAGTCAAGATTAACCTAAATTAAGCGCTTAAAATATAATTGAAAACTTTGCAATATCAGTTGGCTCCTAAATATGGAGTGTTTATAGTCAAATCAAGCGTATTAACCAGCCTGATCTAATAGCCTAAGATCTTCTAATTTTGATTTCATTTGTGCATTCAAATACTTAAAATACATCAGATGATCGAATGAATCATTTTGAGCCGTTCGATGAAGTGGTTTGGATTTTGCTTGTATTTATAGGCGCCACTTAATTTATAAATAGCTCTTCATTCTTCATATGAGGGGAGCTTGTTAAAAGAAGAGAGAGCCAGGCTTGAAGAACCTCCCATAATCGGTTACCTTGACCATCACCATCGCCGCTTATCATCATAACCACCGCTGGTCATCGAACCACCGTGCACCGCCACCGATTGGTTATACCATCGCCGTATTGCCGTTGCCGCCATCGCTTACCACCAATATCGCTTCACAACCGCCGATCATCGCCGCCGGTATCGACATCACTGCTGCCTCGCTGCCGACCACGCATTGTCACCGCTGGACCACGGCCAGGACACCATTCGACCACTGATTTTCGCATATCGACACCTCATTTGTTGCCACTGGCCGACATCGCCATCGACACCGCCGGGCGTGCTGTTTACCACTATCGTATCACCGCTGTATCATACGCCGCTGTTGCCATCGCCGATATCATTGTTGCACTACTGCCGATCGGTCATCAAGTACTGACATTATCGTTGACCACACTGCTGGCCATCGATTGCTGATCATGCGTTACATCGCTGCCGCTCGATTATCGCTTCGCCGCATCGTTGACACCGCCGGTCACACCGTTGGAACTGGCCGCATTATCCGCACCGGATGCGCTACTCAGCCACTACCATCTCCGACATTACTGGGATCATCATCGAGATACCGCCGCTCACCATCACCGACCGCCACCTAATAATCGCCTAACTACGCTCACCAGATACTAGCACTGATTCTGGATTTATTTTAGGCTTTCACATACAACTCAAATTCTCGTTATCGAAAACTTAAACTTTCAGATTCCAAAGCAGTATATATAAACATTTTACCTAGGCCTCATATGATTTTGTTCTTTCTCTGATTTTTTCACGAAAATCCTGAGTTTCTTGCTCTCTTCAAATATCTCATATGCTGATTCTAATGAAGGCATGCGTAAAATTTTATTCTACCGCTACAAGTTTTCTAAGACACAATAGTTTGACAGCCCGTGGAGAAAACATTTCCTTTACATCTTCACAATGGTTGACAATCTGACTTTATGTTCAGAACATCACCACCTGTATGGTGAAGAAAATCTTACTCTCGAGGAACACATAAGAAGAATGAAGATTTATCAAACTTCGATCCTTCAACTTTTGTTGGAGATTGGGGGACAACTCTTAATCTTGAAAGATCATTCAAATCAATATTTCGGATATCTAATTGGTTATTAATTCGAGAAGCAAGTCAGTAATACTCATGAAAAGGCAAAGATCAAGGAGCAATTTTGGCTACAAATGGATATTTTTGATTTGACCTCCTCCACACAGGCTAAATGTCATCGAGTAACACTCTGACAAATAATCTTGGATAAGTCATAACTTTGTACCTACTCCACATAAGTTAACGTCATCAAGTAACACTCTGACAAACAACCTCAAATATGTCATAACATTGTACCCACTCCACACAAGTTAACGTCACCGAGTAATACTCTGACAGATAATCTCAGAAGAATAAAATATTTAACCTCTTCCCCACAGGTTAACGTCATATCTTGACAAAATAACTTCGGATGAGTGTTAAAACCATTGACTTCTTCCATACAGGTTAAATATCAGTGAGTAAAACTCTAGCAAATAACTTAGGATATGTCAAAAATCCTTGGCAGATTCGATTCGACCTTTTCCATACAGTTACCGTCACCAGTAACACTTGACAAACAACCTTGATGGATCAAAATCCTCAATTCAATTCGACCTCTTCCATACAGTTAAGCATCAAGTAATACTTTAATAAACAACCTGATGGGGCAAAATCTTTAGTGATTGATTGACCTCTTCCATACAAGTTAACATCATCAAGTAAAACTTTGACAAACAACCCTTGGGTCAAAATTGTTAATTGATTCAACCTCTTTCATATTCTCATCAAGTAATACTTTGATAAACAAACTCGGATGGATCAAAAATTCTTCATGGATTCGATTCAACCTCTTTCACACAAGTTAATGTCATCAAGTAATACTTTAACAAATAACCTCGGAAGGGTCAAAAATTCTTGGTGGATTCGATTCGACCTCTTCCATACAGGTTAACGTCATCAAGTAATACTTTGACAAACAACCTCGTATGGGTCTAAAATTCTTGGCGGATTTGGTTCAACCTCTTCCATACAGGTTAACGTCATCAAACAATAGTTTGACAAACAACCTCGGATAGGTCAAAAATCCTTGGCGGATTCAATTCGACCTCTTCCATACAGGTTAACGTCAACAAGTAACACTTTGACAAACAACCTCGGATGGGTCAAAAATCCTCAATAGATTCGATTCAACCTATTCCATACACGTTAATATCATCAAGTAACACTTTGACAAACAATCTCAGATGGGTCAAAAATTTTCAGCGGATTCGATTCTACTGCTTCCATACAAGTCAACGGTATCAAGTAACATCATGAAAAATGACACTCTAAAATTATCTGCCAGAATATCCGAGTTTTCTGAGGAATGATTCCTAATTAATGCTTCCCCACCACCTCAGAAGTTATCAACTATTGGAGTTTCAAGAAAATCAATTTTCTATAAAATACGAGACTTGATCGCCTCTAAACCCGATTGGGCTGACGAGGATAGTTGACCCTTCTTTCGAAGGAAAATTGGAGCCTCGCCATATGAACTATGGGTCTTGATCGCCTCCGAACCTGGTCGGTCCAACGAGGACACTTGATGCCTCTTTCGAGGGAAAATCGAGCTCGCCGTATGAAAGCCTTGATCACCTCGAACCCTCCGATGAGTGACGCCTCTTCAGGAAAATCGAGTACTGGATGAACGGCTTTGATCGCTTCAAACCTTCGGTCCGACGAGGGTGTTGACGCCTTCTCGAAAAATCGAGCCAGATGAACTAAGTCTTGATCACCTCCAAAATCGGTTGGTCCGACGAGGACAGTTGACGCCTCTCTCGAGGGAAAATCGGAGCCTCACCGTATGAATTACGGGTCTTGATCGCATCCAAACACGGTAGGTCCGATGAGGACAGTTGATGCCTCTCTCAAGGGAAAACCGGAGCATCGCCATATGAACTACGGGCCTTGATCGCCTACAAGTCCGGTCGCTCCGATGAGGACAGTTAACGTCTCTCTTGAGGGAAAATTGGAGTCTCGCCGTATGAACTACGGGTCTTGATCGCATCCAAACCTGGCCCCGACGAGACGCTTGATGTCTCTCGAGGAAAACCGAGCCTCGGCCATGAATTACGTGCCTTGATCGCCTCCAAACCCAAATCCGTCTGACGACACAATTTATGCCTCTCGAGGAAAACTGGAGCGAATGATCTTCTTCTAAGAATAAGGTCAGAGTTTCGCTGATAAAAGAAATTTTTTTATTACCTTAGCTTGAACTTCTGCTAGATAATTTCTCATCTAATGTAGAGGTATACTAGAGTATATGGGAGCTGTGTCTTTTTACCTGACTCTAGAGGGGTTTTTATTGACCCACTATAGGGAAAAAAGGAATAAATTAAAAAAAAACTGAAAAAATAAAAAAAATCCCTCTCTCCTTATAATTGATAATGTTTGTGAGCCATTTAATTTAAAAAAAATCTCCTCTTCTCATTATGGCTGACATTTGCCAATCATTTAATTTAAAAAAAATCCTCTCCTCATTATGCCATTTAATTTTAAAAAAAACTCCCATTCCTCATTATAGCTAGCATTTGTGAGCCATTTAATTAAAAAAACCCTCTCTCTCCTCATTATGAATGACATTTGCTAGCTATTTAATTAAAAAAAAAACTCTTCTCCTCATTATGACATTTAATTAAAAAAACCCTCTCTTTGAAAATTAAATGCCAATATATATATATATATATATATATATATATATATATATATATATATATATAATCAAATAAATTAATATATATAACATATGTAATTACAAATCATAATAATAAGTAAAGTTATTTTAGTTTTAATATATATTTGGATGAAATAAATAATGTCATCCAAAAAATAAGTGATAACGATACGACCAAAACTAGTCAAAGCAATCTTGACCGAAAGCAATTTGATTTTGAGTCAAGACTAACTCAGATCAAGCGCTTAAAATATAATTAAAACTTTGCGATATTAGTCGGCTCCTAAATATGAAGTGTTTATAATCAAATCAACGCCTTGATAATCTATTAAGATCTTAATTTTAACTTCATTTGAACATTCAAATACTTAAAATACATGATGATTGAAAGAATCAAGCATCAAGGAGTGGTTTGATTTTACCAGATTTATATTTACTCATAATCTATAAATATCTTTTTTTCATAAGAGACTTAAAGAGAGATATTACGCTTGAAGGACCTCAAACCATGATTGTCGAACATAGCATCATTCACAAAGTTCGGTTATCGCCGATATCGGCACCACATCGCCACCGCACACATCGCCGCCAAATTACCACATGCCGGATCATTACCGATTTATGTTATACCATTATATCGCCGCGACTCGCCATCACGCGTTTTTCTTCATTTCGCCGACCGTTGCCAATTACCGCTATCGCTGCGCCAGATCAATTTATTTGGCGGCCACTATTGAGATCACTACGCTATCGTATCACCACCCGATAATTGAATCACAATGCCGTTGTTTCATCATCGCCGTACCACAATACGCTAATTATCCAGATAATTGAAGATATTCCTGGTGATTCCCATTGTCGACTTTCACATACAACTCAGAATCGCTATTTTAAAACTTAAACTTGTATTCCAAAATAGATATATATAAATAAAATATTTTATGGTTAGTCTCTTAGTTTTCCCTATTTTTGGATTTTGTAAAATCCTAAGTTTTAATTCTCTTCAAATATTCAGTCTGATTAATAAATTTCAAGATGTAAGTTTTATTCTACCACTATAAGTTTTTTAGCACGCAATAACAATAATTTTGAATAAATTATTTTTGAGCATGAAGAAAATCGATTTTAATTTTAAGTTAATAAAAATTTAAAATAATTTTGAAGTGAATTTTAATTTCGGTCCTACCAGAGGCCATACACACTCCATCTATTGTGACGTGCCTACAGTTCATCGAAGAGGAACAGTTCAGAGTACCTGGACGATGGCTTATAATCTTGCTCTTTCAGAAATTTGAATCATTGCCAATTTATCAAGAAATATGAGCCTCATAGTTTTATTTTTAATTTTAAAATTTATAAATATTCAGAAAAAAAATATTTATCTAGTCCATTTTATTGACACTCAACCATCAACATAATATAAATTGTAAGATTTTATTTTATTTTTTTATTATCATTATTATTATGCCATAAATTATCATTATATATATATTGCCTTGAAATATTTTAGTAACATCATGACTTCATGAAGTGAGCATTTCTTAGTGCACAAAGTAGTTTATTGATATCATCCTATAATTATTTCTTTATACTTTTATTGTAATTAACTATTATATTCTTTAAGGATCGTTTAGGAAGACATTCCCAAATTGCACTGCATTTTTTGTTTAGCAGATCAATATTTTGAAGAATCTATAGTCATAATACAAAGTTGAAAGATCTGACCTGAATTTTTTGTCTGAGAAAATTATGATTTGATTTTTTTAAAAATAAATAAAAAATGTAGGCCGCCGTAGCTTCTTAGACAATAGTATCTTTTATGTTACTATTTTTTTAATCGTTATATATCTCAAACAAACTCTTAGTGTGTTTGGGATAACTTTTTAGTTGCTTTGCTTTTCATAATGCAGTCACACATTCGTTTGGTCATCAACTTTTTGGTTATTTTTTAGAAAATTTTGTGGTGAAAAGTTATTTTTTAGAACAAGAGATATTAGAGTGTGGTGACTGTCAAAAAAATGTTGTTTGAATTTTTCAAAAAAAAATATTTGTAATACCCATAATAGCTTTTCAAAAAATTAATTTTTTTTATTGTAGTTTTATAATTAATTTTTCAAAAAACTATAGCTGCTCTAAATTGATTCTTAATCTCCCACAGAAAAAATTATGAAGGGATATGAGGTATGAATCAAATAATATATAATATTAATTATTTTTTTACAAAATAAATGAGATTAATATATTTTATAAACTTTGTATTATATTTGTGAAAGAAATAAAATTAGTGTAAATTAAGTATATCAAACATACTTTTGCATTTAAAACCAAAACATTTTTATTTTTGCAATACCTTTAAATTATAAGTAATTTATGATCAATCAACAAGCTAATTTTAAAAAGTTCAACAAAATTGAATTTGCCTATAAACTCTGTAAAAAGTTTGTTATATAATCAACACACAAAAAATGTTAATTCGGTCTGTAAACAAAATATTCAACAACCTTATAATTAAGGATAGAATTTTGTCCTAATTGCATTTCCACCATTATCAGGACAATATAGACTTATTTATCTTATATTTTTTTAGAGAAAAGGTTTACAGTCTCATTTTATCAAATTAAGTGCTGATTTCAACTTTTTTTTTAACTTTTTGTTTACCCTCAATATATATATATATATATATATATATATATATATATGAAATATTTTCTTCAAATAATTATATTCTATTTTTTTTACTTATATTATCGAAGTCATTATGATCATACAACTTATTTGTAAGTTTTATTAATAAAAAAAATTTAAAATGATTTATTTTTAATAGTATGTATACTTTTAAAATGAGATATTTTTTTATAAAGTGAATCCTAATTACCACACAAGGTGAAATTGGGCACCCATTAACTGTAAATAATGTTATAAAGAAATTAAATTAAAATATTTCAAAGAGAAATGATAGGAAAATTTATTGTATGCGGAGTTTGAATATAATTTTATGTCCATACGTCAATAATATAATGTCATGTGATATTCGGCTCACTCTATACACAATTGTTATATATTGGTTGTGAAGTGTTATATTGTTATGTATTTTTATGTAATATATAACACTGCACATACATAGAGATGTATATTGATTGAAAACTTACCTATATTATTTGAATCTAGATACATATAATAATCTGTAGAAGATGGGTGAGGGAGGACAAAAGGTGGTGTAAAGGGAGGAAGATATAGAGGGAGAGAGGTTTTATATATATTGATATATCATGCAAAATTTTTTAAAATAATGCACATATATTGTTTTATATAATAAAATTAAATGCCTCAATAAGACAAGATCAATGTCACTAAAATCGGTCAAGTAGAGCTCAAATGAGCTCAATTAAGCCCAAATACAAAAACTTGAGACACTAATTGAATGGTCAAACTTCCAAATTTGACGTGCTTATAGTTGAATCAAGCTAACGTATCCAACAAGTCCTAATATCTCTCAAAGAAGATTGTTCGAAATCAAATCACCAAAAAATTATTTATAATCAAATGAATCGATATAAATCGTCCAATGCAGTGTTTTGGGATTTTAGCTACAATGATCAAAATCCTATAAATAGGACCCCATTCTTGTCATAAGGGGAGGAAGGAGCTAGAAGTGAACTTGAGAGAGAAAGTGAGAGAGCTATAAGTTCAGTTTGTCATCATTATGGTCATCGCCAATTGTTTTTTTTGCCGATGGACATCAATAACCGTTACAGTCCAACTACTGCTGCATAGTTGTTGTAACCTGATTCTGAAATTCCCATTGTCAAGATTTTTGACATAAAATCTTGTAATCCATTATCAGGAAAACTTAAATTTTGTATTTCAAAGCAGATATATAGTAGAAATTTTATTGAGCTATGCCAGTGATTTTTCTCTTTTTTTGAAAATTTTAGAGTTTCTCATTCTCTTTTCAATTATTTGTGTGTGTTGGATTTTCCAACAAAGCTAAGACGTGAAGTTTTATTCTACCGTGGTGGTTTTAGCAACCATTTGATACCGTCGTAAGAAATATTTCATTTACATCTTCATAATGGTTGACAATCGACTTCAAGTTGAGAACAAGCCATCTATATGATGGAAAAAATTCTACTTGAATAATATATGAATGAAGAAACATCAAATGATCCTTGAGTTCTTATCAAAACTAAGAAATCTTTAATCTCAAAAGATCATCAAATCAATATTCTGGATATCTAATTGATTATCAGTTTGAGAAACAAGTCAATGATGGGGAGTAATTTCAACATTGATAAAAAAAAAGAGATAGCTTTGCAAATTGTAATTCTTCGATCATACTCATGAAAAAGGTAAAGATCAAGGAGCAACTTTGGCTACAACCTCAAACGGATGTTTGATTTGGCGTCTTCCACACAAGTTAACTTTATCGTAATACTCGATAAATAATCTTGAATAATCAAAATATTTAACTTTTTCACATAGGTTAACGCCAGTAACACTTTGACAAAATAACCTCGGATGAGAGTTAAAATAATTGACTTCTTCCATAGTTAAATGTCAGTAACACTCGACAAACAATCTGATATGTTAAAATACTTTATGGATTCCACCGCTTTGAAGGCATGCCCATGAGGAACCCTCGATAGGAAGGTAGTAGTGGATAACTCGATTCCAAGAGAGTAAGTGGTTGAAGTCTCCACTCATCAAAAATCTCGAAGGAAGGTTACATCAAAATCTTAGAAAGCAAAAAGGAAGCATACATCAAAATCTTGAGAAAGCCTCAAAATACAGTACATCAAAATCTCGGAAAGCTCAAAGATATACAAAAATCATGATATATATAAATCATAATCCAAAGTCTCATATATGAAAAATCAAGAATATAGAAAATATACATTTTATAACTCTTAACATGCATAAGAGATAAAACCAAACTGAAAGTGGTTTGACGCATATCAGTTTAACTTTTACTTAAAAAAACTTGAGCCTGAATTTGGGATACGTGTCACCTAACCAGGTCAATTTCAACTTTATAGAAAAATATATACATTTAATATTGGGGAAGCTTTAACATTAGAGATAAACCAAACCACCTGAAAGTGGTTTATGCACATTCAGACAATTTTAACACTTAAAAAACGAGCGATTTGGGATCGTGTCACTAACAGTCGGTTTCAAATCCAGATCGAAAAAACTGGAGTCTCTGAGGTCGGGCCGTCGTGAATTCGGAGAGAAAGTTGGAAAAAGGAAAGAGGGTGATTTGGGATCGTCCCTTAGGTCGGTTTATACGAGAAATTGACTTTTAAATTTTATAGAAATAAAATAAAACTCATAAAAAACTCTTCATATTTCATCTTTGAAATTTATTTTTTAAAAACTTTTCATCTTTTAAAAAGAGGAAAATTATTCATATTTCAAATTTCATTTCTTTGAAAATCATTTTTTCACTTAAATTTCTATTCTCATAAAAAAAACTTACTTTAATTTTTTCAATCTTTTATTCTCTCTCTATCTCTTAATTTCTCAGTTCAGTTACGTGTGCTATAATAATTTGACTATAATAATAATAAGTAATATGTGTTCTGGGGTATATTAATAAACCATAAAATAATATGTATAATAATAATAATAATAATAATAATAATAATAATAATAATAATAATAATAATAGTAATAAAAAAAAATAATAATAATAATATAATATAATATAATATTTTATTTAAATTCATCGAGAACGTGATCGAATAAATGATTGTTCATGTTCGGCTAATTTATATATCGAGCTTGAAATGTCTGTTCGTGTTTGGCTCGTTTAGTTAAGCAGCGCGAGCCGAAAACTCTTTCAATAGAATCTGGTACTGACAATGAGCTTTTTTGGACTCATATAGATCGATTGGGCGCTGGGGAGAAAGGAAGAGGTCGATTTCCCCATCCCTTAGAGTATTTATACTTGAAAATTGACTTTTTAAATTTTTTTTTTAAAAAAAAAAAACTCATCATCTTAAAAAAAAATCTCTTCATATTCTAAAAATATTTATTTAAAAAAAACTTTTCATCTTTAAAAAAAAAAGAGGAGAAAATTATTCATATTTCAAATAAAAAAGTTCTTCACATTCCTCATTAAATTTTTTTTCATCTTCTAAATAAAAAACTCTTTATATTTCTCATAAAAAAATTCTTCATATTCCTCATAAAAAAAACTCTTTATATTTTTCATTAAAATTTTTTTTATCTCTTCCTCTCTCTCTAACTCTCTTAATTTCTCATGAGTAAGAGTAAGAGAAAGAAAATAAAATAATAATAAGTTAATTATATATAATAATAATAATAATAATAATAATAATAATAATAATAATAATAATAATAATAATAATAATAATAATAATTTAATTAAATAAGTGATTATCAAAACATATAATAATAAAAAAGTAAACATTATTGATAACTTTAATAATATTTAAAGATTTATTAAATTTATTTTGAACAAATTAAAGTATCCAAAAATAGGGAGCAAATGATATATCACATAAAATTTTAAAATAATGCACATATGTTATTTTATATAATAAAATTAAATACCTCAATATGACAAGTTCAATGTCACTAAAATCGTCAAGTAGAACTCAAATGAGCTCGATTAAGTGAAGTATACATGAAAACTTGAGATACTAATTGAAATGGTCAAACTTCCAAATTTGATGTGCTTTTAAATGGTTGACGAGACAAATCCAATGAGCTAAGATCACTTAAATCAAATATCGTTTGAATGGTCAAATTACAAAAAAAAATCATCATGATTAAATGAATCGATATAAATTGTCCGATGTAGTGTTTTAAGATTTTGGCTACTGATATGCTCTCCTCTAATCCTATAAATATGACCACATTCTTGCCATGAGGGGGAGGAAGAAGCTAGAAGTGAACTTAGGAGAAAGGTGTGAGAGAGCTACAAGTTCAAGTTAGTTCGTTAGTTTGATCGATGCCTCCCATTGTCTTAAGCGCCATCAATAATTACATCGAACTACCACTTTGTGATTGTAATTTGATTAGAATTCTATATCGATTTCTCACATATAATCTTATAATCCCGTTATCAGGAAAATTTAAATTTTGTATTTCAAAGCAGATATATAGTGGAGCATTTTTTACTGAGCCAGGCCTTGTGATTTTTTTCCTTCTTTATGGGGTTTTGGGTTTCTTATTCTCTTTTCAACTATTTTTGTGTGTTGACCTCATTTTTTTGAGCTCTCAACCTCCCTCCATCTTAGACAGGACTTCTCTTAGACACTAAGAGTTTTCTTAATCTTAAGAAATTTCTAGTGATTAGGTGAACACTCAACCTAACCCTAGAAATTTAGAAGAGTTAGGCATAGGAATAAGTCATGCCTTGGGGTGTTAGGAAAATTTTCCTATCCTATAATTTGAACTAAATTCCTCACTTCCTCCCTTCAAGTCAAACTCAAATCAATTACAACTTGATTGATTAACTCCAAACTCATATCAACTCCAACTCTAACTCAAACCTTGAACCAATTCAATGGATTTTCTCAAATCATTAATCAATTCCAAAGAATTAAAACTTATGATTGAAGCCCATGATTGGATTTCGAACTCCAAAATATTTCCTAAGTCCTTTGATTCCCTCTCATGGAGTTAGCTCAAATCAAATCTAAATCCATTCAAATTCAAGAAATTTTCTCACAACCCATTTATATTCTCATTTATATTCACATATATAAATGAAATATAAATTCAAATCAATCCCAAATTCAAAATTCAAATCCAAATAAAAATCTTTCTAAGTCACTTTGATTTCATCTTATGTATTTAGCCTAAATCAAATCTAAATCAATTCAAATTCAAGAAATTTTCTCATAACCCATTTATATTCTCATATATATTCACAAATATAAATGAAATATAAATTCAAATATCCAAAAAATAAATTCAAAAAAATCAAATCCAAATTCAACCTAAGCCTTTCAAGTCAAAATCTTGAACTTAGCTAAATCAAATTCAAATCAAGCCAAACCATTGATTTTTCTTCATGATTCAATCAATCTTACAATCATGAATCCAAATATAAAATAAACTTTAAACATCTACCCAAAAATCAATTCAAAACTCAAACTTAAATTCAATCAAATTCAACTAAGCCTTTAAGTCAAATTCTTGAACTTAGCCAAATCAATTTTAAATTAAGTCAAACACTTGATTTTTTTTCTTCATGATTCAATCAATCCTTCAATCATGAATTCAAATATAAACATAAACTCCAATCATCAAACCAAAATTAAATTCAAAAATCAAACCCAAGTCAAACTTATGTTCACCCTTTGAACTTGAAATTATCAAATGAATTAAAACCCATTTGACTTCAATTCTCTTACAAATGGATTTATATTTCAATCATAAGTCCATATGTAAGTTCAATCAAGCTCAAATCAAGCTTTGACCAAGCCATTTGACCCACTTAGGCTCACTTGACTTAAAGTGACCTAAAGTATATGAAATTATAATCCTAACCAAATTGGATTGAACTAAGTCCAACTAAATCTCACATTGTGAGCAACAATCACCCTGAGATGATCAATCACTCAAATTGGGTCAAACCAAGTCAAACCTAATGGTTGACCAAGTCAACACTTAGCTAAAATGAAACCTAAACTAGCCAAACTCTACCATAGGCCAAATTGATTGAAACCATTGATCAAAACTCATTCATGATCAATGTTTTGAACTTGACCAAGTCATCATTTGAGCTTAACCTAGCCCAATTGGCCACTTGACCCAAGTTGACCCAACTTGACCTAAAAAGTCAAAATATGTCAAAACTTGATCTAAGTCAAATTGATTGAAACTAATGAGTCAAGTTCATTCCAAATCATTTGTTGAACTTGACCAAAGCCTCAATTGGCCAACTAGACAACCTAGCCCAATTGACCATAAACTACTTGACAAAAGGTCAAATTGAGCTAAATTTAAATATAAACCAAATTGATTAAAAAAAAGGATACCAATCCATTTCAAATTATCAATCAAACATAAACCAACCCATGACTAACTTAAATAGGTCAAATGGGTCAAATTGGTCAACTTGACCCATTTGACCTAAATGAAATCAAATAAACCAAATTCAAATATAAATTAAATCGAACCAAACTAATGATGCCAAAATATTTCAAAATATATGAACTTGACCCAACCCTTGGTTTGACCCAATTTGACCAATTGGTCAACTTGACACAAGTTGACTCATTTTGACCTAAATGGGTCAACATGAGCCAAATCATATCAAACAGACTCCAAATTCAATGAAACTTGGCCTACCCATTTTTCAATCATACCAAACATATTCAAATTGAAGTCCAAACCAAATGACCATTTTACCACTAGGCCATAAGGTAACCTAAAATCAAAACCACTTGGAATTTGGTCAATTCCTTTTCATGGATACTTAACATCCTCTTAGTGGACCAAATGGTCACTAATGGACATAGTGCACATGACCCATTAGGTTTGGGTTAGCCAACCCAATGGCCAAACTGACCACCCACTTGGAATTGAGCACATGTGATCCCTCCTCCACTCAATTAAAGCACTTGGGAGCTTACTACTCCACTCCACACTCAAAACTAAAGCATGTGCATGTCCTAACAACTTAACAAACCCATTGATTAGGGTGTATTGGATCAAAATGGCAAAACTTTCACGGTCGTCCGATTCACCTAGGGGGAGATATACTCCCCTTAATTCCACTTGAATCAACAAAACACACACTCGATTGAGCTTAGGGAACTCTGACCAAGCACCCCAAGGTTTCTCCAGGATTCCTCAACCCATTTCCATTTTTCCATTTTTGATTTTCTTCAAACCAAAAAAAGGGGAGCTCCACCAAATATTTATTTCACTCAGTACTTCAAATCAGGCCAATTCCTTTTGCATGCTTCATTAGAGGACTCAATCAAACTTGCCTAAAGCTTAATCCAAGTTCTCAAGGCAATGGAAGTGGGACTTGATCAATAAGGATTTGAAGGTGAGCTTGGTCCATAGAAAGATCTACTCAACCCCAAGTCTTGAAACTTTCAACAAGCTTCCTGCACAAGTTACCTCATCATTGGCGGTGATAGCCTCCGATGAGGTATGGATCAAAACTGAGCTTAAACTAGAGAGTGTGAGGTCTTTTGTGAAAGGAAATTTCACTTCATGTAAAAGTAGTTGTTGGATGTCTTCTCCATTGCATGATGATGGTGTGGGTTGAATTTGAGTTCAATTCGAGCTCAATCGAGCTCGGATCTTGCCCTAATGGGTGGACATATGTCCTCTCCTTTAGGGAAACTCAGTGACAGATCATGGGTCGTCCATTCGCGCATTTTGGATGGATGGCCATGATTAAGATGCGTAGGATCCCAGATTTAAACCCTTAAGAACCGCAGGCTTGCTCTCAGCCGTCCGATCCTTGATCGGACGGGTGAGGAGAAAGAGCGTAGCACCACCGCTGATGCGGCGCTATGATGTGATAACTTAAGTGGCCTCTCCCATTGCGCCACGTGGAAAGCGCACACCGCGTCAGCCTCCATGTGGCGTCGATGGGATTAATCACTTAATTAGGCTATTTAATTAATGGATAATCATAAAAAATTCAAAATAACATAACTAATTATAGAAAAATCATAAAATACTAGGTAAAATATCGTAAGATATTTCTTCTTAGAATAATCTAAAAATTTCTAATTGATTTTGAATAGTGTATTTTTCAATTAATTTTAATGATAATTTAATAACCATTACTCTTAATTATTTCATTAATTCATTTCAAATTTCTCTGATATATTTAGTGTGATGACCTCTACCTCCCTTAATTTTCTTGAGATTTATTGATGAGTTAATTAAGGAAATCATATCCTTAATCACCCTCTTTATGTAGTTAAGGGTAATTAAGTATGTGAAAGTTTACCCCCTTTTTAAGTCAATTAAGCCTTACTTAAGTGAATAAGAGGTTTATAGCATGGATTTGGAGAATTTTTCCTTAGCCATTCCCTAAATCCCTTTCCTTCCTTAATTCAAACTTAATTGGGTAATCCACAAATCACTACTTAATTAACTTGATAAAATTTTTAAAACATTCTATAACTTAATCAATTCATATTGGGAAGGTGCTTAGGTGTTCAATAATCTAAGTAACTTAAGAAAATCAAAATCCAACCCACATGTGTGGGAAGGGTTATGAAAGTACTTAAATTAAATCCTTTAACTTAATTAATCACTAATTGTGAACCAATTGCATTAGGCCTTTCTTTCCTAGGTGCATTATTGATTAAATTCCTTGTGTGGTTTTATGTCATACATTGGCTCATAATTATGTGATTAAATATATTAAAGTGGTGTAGTTAAGGGGTAATTAACACACTTAATTCACACCTTAACCTAACCACATCATAAAATTAATCTAATCACCTAAAAGTTGAACTTAAATAACTCACACATGGGGGAATGGGTTAGAACCAATAAACTCATCTCACATTTCTCAAATTAAAATCAAACTCAAACAAAATCCAAACTCTCCTTAAAAGAAATTTGATTTACTTTAAATAATTTTATTCATAAGATTGTCTTTAGGAATTAATTAGGGTGAATGAATTTACATGCTTTCATCACTTTATTTCTTTCCTAATATGTTAAATGTGTATGCCATATGAAAACCATGCATTCATGCTTTTTTAAAAATCAAATTAAAAAAAATGAAATGTTTCGTTTATGTCAAATTGCATGTTTTGGCTAAAGTAAGGATATGAATGGCTATTATCATTATTAAATCCCAAAAATTATTTTAAAACTTATAAATGAAACATCAAAATTGAAAGGTATGCTACTTATAATTATTTATGAGCTTGCATGTGAATAAAAATATAAAGATGTGCATAGTGTGGCTTTCATTCTCTTTTCTTTTAGCATAGTTTTGAATAAGATTTGACAAAGTGTATAGTTCATTTGAAAAGAACACAACACTTGCTTAAATCCTTTCCTATTCATTCCTATGTTATTAATTAAATAGGACATCCACACTTATACATATAAATTTCATAAACAAATCAAACAAACACAAACTTTTACATCTTTATTTTCTATTCATTTCTTTTGTACATGCATATGTATTTAAGGAAAGTGGTATATTAGTCTAGAGAACCCTGGGGTTGCGAGGCTTTAAATAGAACTAAGTAGGACTTGTACCTTACACCCCTGGTGCTAATAATGGTGTCGTACTCACTTATGCCTTTTATACATATAAATGTGCATGTGAAAAATGGATAAAAGAATCACCTTTTTCTACTTAAAAAAATCATGCATCATAAAATATCCAAATTTTCTTAAATAACACTACTTAGCATTCACTAAACATTCCCATTTGCATGTATAGATATGCTTAGGATTCATCTATATGCATGTTATACATGTTGGGAAAGAAATGAAATAATGTGTGTTTTTGTGATATTAATTAACTTAATCTTAAAAGGCCTTTCTTTTTGAATAGGTTTGTTTAGGGAAAATCTAAACTTAGGATTAATTAAAACATATAATAAAATATTCACTAAACAAAATCAAATATGAATCTACCTTAGAAATTACTTAATGTAGGGAGGAGAGAGAAGTTCTCTTCTCTTTTCCTCTCTTTACAACTTAGTAATTAATTGTAGGATTCACTTAAACCAAATCAAAATACAAAATAAAATCAACCAAAGTAACTAAATCACTTACATGAAACAAACCATCTAAGTTGAACATTTTCATACTTAGAAAACTTCAATCTTAAAGCTTAGCAAAGCATACCACACAAACCTTAAATAGCACACATATTAGGCTAAGTCACCATTTCTAACTTTAGGTTAGGGCGATGCATGGTTTGATATTTGCTTTTATTTTGTGATGTTTTATTTTAGTCTGGATGTTAGGGTGGATGTGCGTAGAATGAATGTTAGGATAATTTAGTCTAATCATTATTTTCTAGGATTGTGTGCTTAAGAGTTATAATAAAATATAACTTTTGAGACAACGATCATTTACCTTAATTGAGTATTCATATGGAATCTCATTCCTTAGGATGTAATTAACTATGGGCAGTTGCCCCTATAAGGAACTTAATGATCCCGATTTAAAATAAACCCTTCTTTACTTTTCATGTAAGTAGGGAAGAATCTAGCACATTCAGACCCATAGCCCGAGTCATTATTGAGGTGATTAGGTCCATTGTAGGGTGACTTCTATCTCTCGAGATAGTACACATTTCCTCAATGCTGTACTCGATCACCCTAATAAGAACATCTGTGGATCTGCGTGGCATCCCAACAAAGCGTATATTTTTATTTTCATTTATCCTATATTGACTTCATTTTTAGGATGAGCTCTCAACCCCTCCATCTTAGACATAGGACTTCTCTTAGACTTTAAGAGTTCTTTAGTCTTAAGACACATCTAGTGATTAGGTGGACACTCAACTATTACAAGACTTAGAAGAGAGTTAGCGTAATAATAGGTGATGCCTTATGGGTGTTTGAAAAATTTGCTAACCCTTTAGCTTGAACCAAATCCTCACTTCCTCCTTCCAAGTCAAAACTCCAAACTCATATCAACTCCAACTCTAACTCAAACCTTGAATCAATTCATTTCTCAATTCATGAATCAATTCCAAATAATTGAAACCTATGATTGAAGCCCATGATTGGATTCCAAATTCCAAAATATTTCCTAAGCCATTTTGATTCCCTCTCATGGACTTAGCTCAAATCAAATCTAAATCAATTCAAATTCAAGGAATTTTCTCATAACCCATTTATATTTTCATTTATATTCACATATATAAATGAAATATAAATTCAAATCAATCAAACCAAATTCAAAATTTAAATCCAAATAAAAAAAATCTTTCCTAAATCATTTTGATTCCTCTCTGGACTTTGCTCAAATCAAATCTAAATCAATTCAAATTCAATTTTCTCATAACCCATTTATATTCTCATTTATATTCACAAATATAAATGAAATATAAATTCAAATATCAAAACTCAAAATTCAAACTCAAATTCTAAATTCAACCTAAATCTTTCAAGTCAAAATCTTGAACTTAGCCAAATTAGTTTCAAATCCAAACCCTTGATTTTTCTTCATGATCCAATCAATCCTTCAATCATGAATCCAAATATAAATACAAACTTCAATCATCAAACCAAAACTAAATTCAAAAAATTAAACCCAAATTAAACTCATGTTCACCCTTTTGAACTTGAAATTGTCAAAAATCTCATTTGACTTCAAATCACTTGCAAATGGATTTATATTTCAATCATAAGTCCATGTGTGAGTTCAATCAAACTCAAATCAAACTTTGACCAAGCAATTTGACCCCACTTAGGTTGACCCAAAGTGACCTAAAGTACCCTTGAGCCAAATTCTAATCCCCAACCAAATTGGATTGAACTAAGCCCACCTAAGCCTCACATTGTGAGCAACAATCATCATAAGATGATCAATCACTCAAATTGGGTAAAACTAAGTCAAACCTAAGGGTTGACCAAGTCAACACTTAGCCAAAATGAAACATAAACTAACGAAAATCCATCATAGGCCAAATTGATTGAAACCATTGATAAAAACTCATTCATGACCAATGTTTGAACTTGACCAAGTCATCATTTGAGCCTACTTTGCTTTGACCCAAGTTGACCCAACTTGACCTAAAAAATCAAAATGTGTCAAAATTTGATCTAAAATTGATTGAAACCAATGGGTCAAGTTCATTCCAAAATGATTGTTGAACTTGATCAAAGCCTCAATTATAGACTAACCTACCCAATTGACACAAAAAACTTGAGTCAAATCAAACATAAATCAAATTGATTGGAAACAAAGATACAAATCCCAATGATCAACTAAATATAAAACAACCCATGACCTAACCCAAATAGGTCAAATGGTTCAAATTGGTCAACTTGACCCATTTGACCTAAATGAAATCAAATGAACCAAATTCAAATATAAATCAAAGAACCAAACCAATGATGCCAAAATATTTCAAATGGTCATACTTGACCCAACTCTAGTTTGACCCAATTTGACCAATTGGTCAGGACCCAAGTTGACCCATTTTGACCTAAATGGGTCAACATGAGCAAATCACATCAAACTAAGTCCAAATTCAATGAAACTTGGCTAACCCATTTTTAATATTAAAAACATATTCAAACTAAAATAAATGTCAAATGACTATTTTACCCCTATGCCATAGGGCAACCTAAAATCAAAACCACTTGGAATTTGGTTGATTCCTTTTCATGGACACTTGGCATCCTCTTAGTGGACCAAATGATCACTTCCTTCAAATTGAGCACATGGAAATCCTTCCACTCAATTAAGCACATGGCAAGCTTCACCACTCGCTCCTCGACCAAACCAATGCCATGCCACCCAATAGCCACTCAGGAGGTGTATTGGATCAAAATGACAAGAAATCTTATGGCCATTCGATTCACCTAGGGGGAGATATACTCCCCTTAATTTCACTTGAATTTCATTCTCCCTATTGATTGAAACATAGGAACTTCAGTGATCCCAAGCTCCCCAAGGTTTCTAAGCATCTTCCATTTTCCATTTCTCAATTTTCTTAGATTGAAAATAGGAGCTCAAGTGAAAATCCAACAGCCAATACTCCATATCAAGCTAATTCCTCTTGCAGCTTCATCAAGGGCTCAATCAAACTTGCCTAAACCTTTTAAGTTCTCAAGGCAAGGGAGGTGGTACTTTGATCAAGGCCATGAGCATTTGAAGGTGAACTTAGGAATATCCATCCAATTTCAACCTCTCAAACTTCAATAGGCTTAGTCTCCATTGGAATACTGAGAATCGGTGTCTGATAGCCTCGGTGAGTTGCCATTAAACCAGCATAGTTTCATTTTTTTTCTTGGTCTTTTGTGAAGAGAAGTTTCACCCCAAGCAAAGTTAGCTTTTGGATGTGTTCCCCTTTACTCTTAGATGGTGTGGGTTGAAGTTGGTTTCAATCGAGCTTCGAGGATCTTTCCAGAAGATGGGCGGTGGCCATCTCCTGAGAGAAGATCAGGATGGATCATGGGCGTCCATCCACATTTTGGATGGACGACCATGATCAAGATATAGGATGATTTAATCCTTTAATGCGGGCTTAATCTGATCGTTGATCCTTGATCGGATGAGAAAGGAAAGCGCGTCGACGGTGTTATGATGTGATAACTTAAATAGTCTCTCCCATCATGCCACGTGGAAAGCTCCATCGACCTCCGCATTAGCGATTATCCATTTAATTAGGGGATTTATTTAATTATCCTTAATCATGAAAACTTCATAATTGCATAACTAATTCTAGAAAAATGATGAAAATATAAGGTAAAAAGCATTGGAAAGATAATTCAGAGGGGGATATTCTAAAATTAATTTCACTAGATTTTGAATAGTATATTTTCTTTAATTAAGATTTTAATGAAAATCTAATAACCTTAATTACTCCCTAATTATTCAACTGATTAATCTCAAACTTCTCATGTGTATTTAGGGGGATGACTTATGCCTCCCCTAATTTTCTTAGGATTTATTGATGGGTTAATTAGGGAGATCAACTAATGAATCTTTAATTACTTTCCTTATGTAATTAAGGATAATTAAACATATGAACAGTGGTTTAATCCCTTTATTAAGTTAGTTAAGCCTTACTTAAATAGGAAAGAGGTTTATGGAATGAATTTGAAAAAGTTTTCCAAAACCATTTCCTTCCTTAATCTAAACTTAATTATGGATTAACCCCTAATCACTTGCTAATTAATTTGATAAAATTTTTCAAAACATTCTAGAATTTAATCAATCCATCTTGGGTAGATGCTTGGGTGTTTAATAACTTAAGTGGCTTAAGGAAATCAAAATCCAACCCACATGTGTGGGAAGGGTTATGAAAGTACTTAAATTAAATCATTTAACTTAATTAATCATTAATTATGAGCTAATTGCATTAGGGCCTTTCTTTCCTAAGGTGCATTGCCAATTTAAATTCCTTGTGTAATTTTATGTCATATCATTGGCTCATAATTATTTGGTTAAATATGCTAAGGTGGTATAGGTAAGGAGTAATTAATACACTTAATGTACACCCAACCTAATTAAAACATAAAATTGACCTAATCACCTAAAAAAACAAAAATAATATACACATGTGGGAATGGGTTAGGACAAAACTCATCTCACATTTCTCAAATTGAAATCAAACTCAAACAAAATTCAAACTCTCTTTAAAAAATTTGATTTACTTTAAATAATATTATTCCATAGGATTGTATTTAGGAATTAATTAGGGTGAATGAATTTACATTGCTTTCATCACTTTATATGTTTGAAAATGTCATGAAATCATTCATTCCTTTTAAAATCAAAATTAAAATGAAATATTTCCTTTATGTCAAATTATGTTTTGGCTAAAAGAATGAATGACTATTATCACTTCAAAATTCCATAAATCCATGTGTGAAATATAAAGATATTTATTATGTTGCTTTGATTCTCCCTCTCTTTCTTAACATAGAATTGTATAAGATTGGAAAAGTGTATAGTCTATTTGAAAAGGACATAACATTTGTTCAAATCTATTCCTATCCACTCCTATTCATGACTTAAGAAGGAATTTCACATCACACATACAAATTAAACAACCAAACCAAAAATTAAATAAATATAAACTTTTGCATCTTTCTTTTTCCATTTATTTTTTTTGTACATGCATATGTATTTAAGGAAAGTGGTATATTAGTCTTGACAATTTCGGGGTTGCGAGGCTTTAAGTAGCTCTAACTAGGTCTTATACTTTACACCCCTGGTGCTAACAATGGTGTCGTACTCATTTATGCCTTTCATATATACACATGTGCATGTGAGTAAGGGATAAAATAAATCCTCTTTTACTAATGAAAATCATGCACCATAAAACATCTAAATTTTTTTAAGTAACACTACTTAGCATTCATCATTAAAGTGCTAAACATTCCCATTTGCATGTATAAATATGCTTAGGATTCATTCATATGCATGTTATATATGTTGGGAAAGAAATAAAGTGATATGTGTTTGTGATATTAATTCACTTTACTTAATCTTAAAATATCATTCTTTTGAATAGGTTTTATTTATAGTTATTATAAACTTAGGATTAATTAAAAAATATAAGAAAATATTCACTAAATAAAATAAAACATAAATCTACTTTAGAAATTACTTATGGTAGGAAAGGAAAGAAGTTCTCTTCTCTTTTCCTCTCTTTACAACAGTAATTAATTATAGGATTCATCTAAACCAAATCAAAATATAAAATAAAATTAACCCAAAATAACTAAACAACTTAAATTGAAACCATCCTCTAAGTTGAATATTTCCATACTTAAAAAATTTAAACCATAAACTCATAGCTAAGCATACCACACAAACCTTAAATGGCACACACATTAGGATAAGTCGCCACTTCTAGCTTTAGGATAGAGCAGTGTATGGTTTGATGCTTGTTTTTATTTTATGATGTATTATTTATAGTCTAGATGTTAGGGTGTTTATGCATAGACTGAATGGTAGGATGATTTAGTCTAATCATTCCCTTCTGTAGGGGATTGTGCTTAAGGGGTGTTGTAATAAATAAAAATATAAATGCTTTTACTGTGCAGGTGTTTATACCCCTAAGCATAATCTAATAGGTCAGGTGGACTTGATTACTCATGTGTGGGGTGTTAATTCTAATATACATGCTTGGGATTTATATGGTTTGTTTAACTAATCCTTATTTTATAAGTGTTAGTTAGATTTACTTTTCCTTTTCGTGTAATTTTGTAATTAGGATTCTTGGAATGATTGTTATGGGGGATTAAGAAGAACATTGGTCATAAGATCTCATCTTATGTACCATGTGAAGCCTTTAGCAACCATATTCAACCATCAAAAGAAGGAACCAAAAGAAGAAAGAAAAAGAAGAAAAGAAGAAAGAAGAAGAAAATAAGAAGAAGAAAAGAAGAAATGAAGACCCCATAACATGAATTTCTTGCTTAATTGTAATTAATTCATTTGTAATTGTTGTATAAGGGGAGCTACCAATTTATTTTGGGTTTGTGGTGGTGCGACCATAAATAACCTTTTATTCTTTTGCGTTAGCTTTATAAAACATTTGATATTTTGTTTAGCTTGTGTATTAGAAATGACATGTTTTCTTAGTTTCTCCCTTGCTTGATGTATGTCCTGGATGATGATTAGGCTCTTAAAAAAATAAATCTTCTGTCAAATTAATCAACTCAAAATTAAAAATAAATAACTTATAACCTCACCTAAAATTTAAAATCAAGATAAAAGAATGAGTAACCCATTAGCTGGATGTGTACTTTCTTTTCTAACATCATGCATAAAAGCATATTGTTTCACTCTTGATTGGAGGGCTTCCATCTTTTCCAGAGAACTTGGCTTGACTTGTGAGAGTCATGTTAGAAACACACCTCCTTATCTTGCTGATTTTGACCCATAATCTAATTTCTCATGCATTAGGCATAAACAATCCTATAGCCTGAGTCAAATGATTGTCCAAAATAAAAATAAAACATATGAAAATTTTATATTAGATTTAAGTCATGAATTCATGCCCTACATGATCTAGTCTCTTTAGGGAGTGTGTTTAAGGACTTAGTCTCATTATAAATAAATAATAATATTGCTATCTTGCATAAACATATGACTTGCCTACATATTTTAAAATCATAGGAGGAGTTAGTTGTACCACCCAGGTTGTAAGTCCAACTTGGTGGTTTATTCTCTCTTGTGGAGATAAACCAAATACCCATTTTTGCCTTAGATTTAGGTCATGCTTTTGGTCCCTTGTCAAAGCTCCTAGATTTAGGTTAAGGTTGCTTCTTCCCTTTATGGGGCATAAGCATAAATCCTCATCTCAATTTTGAATCCTTTGTCTCATGTGTCATTATGTGTCAAATTCTCATTTAATTCAAGTATACTAAGATTATTTTTATACATATTAACCAAGTCTTTTTAGGTCTACCTTTACCTTTCTTAACATAAGCAAATCTTCTCTCTCTCTTTCTAATAGAATCCTTTATGTGGCCAAACATTTAATTTGACTTTCTCTTCTTATTTTCCAAGCTACTCGAACTTTCCCTTACTCATTTCACATTTTATCTCTAAGAGTAAAGCCACTCATCCACGAGCATCCTCTCATTTTTAACTTAGTCTTATGCTTTCTTTTATTGGCCAACATTCACCATAAGTCTTTTTCTTACCACCATCTTTTAAATTTTTTTTCTTAAGTTTAAGTGAAACTTTTCTCTATCACACAATAGTAGATGCATTTCTTTCTTCAACCATCCAACTTGAATTCTACTAATGACATCTCCATCTATTTCACCATCATTTTGAATAATAGAGCTTAAATATTTGAATTGCTCAATCTTATTAATGACTTGTTCACCAATGCCACAACATTGATAGAACTTCTACTAAAATTACACTCCATATATTAGGTTTAGATCTACTGAAAACCTTTAGACTCTAAGTTTTCCTCCATAATTCAAGTTTCTCTTAGACTCCCTCTTTAGTCTTATCAACAAGAAGAATGAAATCAAAAAAAGCATACACCAAAATATATATCTTGTAAATGCCTAAGATCATCCATAACAAGTAAAAAAATATAAGGGCTTAAAGTGATCTTTGATGTAATCCAATAAAATAGGAAAATTTTTTGTCAATCCTCCTTATGTTTGGATACAAAAATCTAGTATACATATCTAATGACTTGAATATAAATAATATTGACTCCTCTCGTTCTAGAACTCTCCAAGATCATCTCTTGAAACTTTATCATAAGCTTTTCTAAATCAATAATTATCATATGTAGATCCTCCTTATTTTCTATACTTCATCAAACCTCTTAATAAATATAACATCCATAGTAGATCTCATGAAACCAAACTTGTCTTTTGTATCACATCATAACTTTGCTCATTACTCTCTCCCATAATTTTAATGTATGACATTAACTTAATTTCCTCTTTGCACACTCTTGTGCATCACCTTTATTCTTAAATATAACCAACAAACTCTTTCTCCACTCATCCATCTTTTTTGGTCTTTAAAATAACATTAAAAAAATATTTGTAAGCCAGAAATTCCTTGATCTACTAAACATTTTCACATCTATTAGAATATCATTCATTCTTGTTTTCCACATTTCATTTTTTAAAGCTTCTAACTTCATTACTAATATGATGATAAAATAAAATTCTCTATTTTTTTTTAAGGTATAAAGGTTCTAAAATCAATCATACTTTAAGATCCTTCAATTAAAGTTTATCAAAATACCTCTCCTCTATTTTCAATATCCTTTTCAAAAAGCACTTTATTATTTTATCAATATACCTCCAGAACTAAGTCTTTACTTATCCTATCTCTTTGGTTATAACTTGTAGATACATCTTTCACCATCTTTGGTATCTAATCAATGTATAAATAAAAAAAATAAATATTTTTCATATATTACTTTCTTAGAATCTCTACATGCTACTTTATATCTTTCCCAATTCTGTTTTACATTTCAAGTTTTATAATAATGCTTCTTATTTCTTATTTCTTTAAACTCTCCACTATTTTTTATTAAAAGCTTTCCTTTTGATTCTCTATTTTTTAGTAACTTGCTTAATTTCACTTCACACATAACATTAGCTTCTTTATGAACATCCTAAATTCTAAGCTCTTGTAGCTTGTCCTTAAAAATATTTTTATTTATGTTCTTTAAGTGTCCCCATTTAATCCAGATAATAATTTGATTTGTTTTTCTCTCTTTCATCTTAAAATCTAAAACTAAAATCGATGTTTACTTAAACTTTTACTTGAATGACCACACAATCTTTATCTAATCGATCTATTTTCTTATCAAAATAATCAATATGTATTTTACTAGATCCATTTTTATAAGTAATAATATGTTCTCTTTTTCTTAAATAAAGTAATCAATATTTTGTAAGTAATAATATGTTCATCTCTTCTTAAAAATAATCAATAATGTTTTTTTACACAAGGTAGTGTTCAAAATCAACAAAACACAAAATAAATAAATAAATAAATAAAAATATATTTTTGGAATTTCATTTAGCATACTCAAATTTTTTAAGTGAAGTGTCCATTTCACATAATCAAAACACATTGGAACTTCATTTTAGCATACCATATTTGCTAAAGTAAAGTCTTCATTTTCAATTAAAATCAAAAACAAAGAAACACTTTTGGAACTTCATTCTTTAGCATACCACATTTGCTAGTGAAGTCTTCATTTTCAAAACAAAATCAAAACAAAATTTGAAACACACTTTGAATTTCACTTAACATATTCAAATTTGTTAATTAAATCACCATTCAAAACATTGGAACTTCATTCTAGCATACCACATTTACTAAAGTGAAGTCTCCTTTTTCAAAATAGAATCCAAAATAAAATTTGAAAAAACATTTTTGGAATTTCCTTTATACTCAAATTTATTTAGTGAAGTGTCCATTTCACAAAATCCAAAACACATTGGAACTTCATTTTAGCATACCATATTTTAAAAGTGAAGTCTCCTTTTCAATCAAAATTCTAAATAAAAACACATTAGGATTTCCTTAGCATATCCAAATTTGCTAAGGATCCTATTTTTCAAAATCAAAATCTCTAAAAATAAAAGAAACACATTAGGATTTTCTCTTTACTTAAGAATCCTATTTTACAAAAATTTCAAAAACAAAAAACACTTGGATTCATTTAACATACCAAATTTGCTAAATGAGAATTCTATTTTCTAATTACAAATGATTCACAAAATAAAGCAAACAAAGAAAAAAAAATTATTTTCAAACACCTCACTTAGCACAAATTTTCTAAGTGAGTAGATTCCAAAATCTCAAATCAAAATCAATTGACCCTTCACTTTAACATACCCAAATTTGTTAAATAAAAGATTCTCAAAATAAAATCAAAATTTAAATATGAACCTATGGATGCATCTCTTCAAAAATATTTAAACCCATTTTTAACATATCAAAATTTGTTGAATGTTGATTCTACATCCAAAAATTCCTCTTTCCAATCAAATCTCAAAATCTATTCTAAATCATTTGAGCTTAACACTTTTTAAGATGTTAAGTATGCATTCAAATTATAGATTCAAATTCAAAATCAATAAAACAAATGAATCGATTCAAGTTTATTTTGCATTATTCTTAAATCTTTTTTTCATTATATTTGATTCAAGGCGGCCAGTATGTTCACTTTTCCCATGGGATGGATCTAGCCTGGATTCCCATTCCACTCTATGCCCACCTCATTCACTTTCAATGAGATTTTGAGATTACATGTGTGGGCACTCCCTCACGATTAGTACATAGTGGTGGGCAACATTTTGATTTGATGCCATCATTTTGAGATTCTCTATTGAAGAGGAAGGGTGTGGTAGTTCCCATAGAAGTAGTGTCAATATCTCATGTGCCCCATGGTTTTACCCTGTTGGGCTATCACCCACTCATTTAGCTCCCTCAGGGAAGGCTCCCATCCAGATTGTCTCCCCGCTTTTGAGGTTGGGTCACTCGCCCCACTATTACCCAAAGGAGAAATAAGAATCACATGATAAAGCAGTACCACACCCACATCTCTCTAGGGGAGGTAGGTAGCCTATTATTGAAGAGTTGCCCGTTGGTTTCCCGGTTAACCACGTTCCATCCTCTCACAGGTGCAGAGGATGCTAGGAGGATTTTTGCTTCACCTCCACAAGAGGTTCAATTTTAGCCACCTCTAGTGAGGTCATATCTGCAATCTTTCTACAGTGGTGGAGCTACAAATGATCCCAGTCAGCTCGGTTTGATTTGAGATCTTTATCTCTGTTGTGTGGGGAAGCATCTAGAGGGGGAGGAGGCCAATACAATTCATATCATGGAGAGGTGGAGGTTCTCCTTCACTCATTAATTTTTTGTACCGCATCAACCTATATTTTGCTCATGGGGACCATCATAGGAAGCGCTCCTATCCGAGAGATTGGTGCCTCCACACCTTCTACCCCCATCCACCATCACTCTACATGTTCCAACATCTCTAGTTCCACCAAAGGCCATAAAGGCCGCATTTGGGGAGAAGAGGACCCCGTTGGTAATCCGGCTATGGCCTAGAGATCCCATCCTATCTACACCATCTATTATGGTAAGGCCGAGCTCTCCTGCTTGACCTTCTACCCTAGTAGTGGTGTAGAAGGAATGGTGACATCGAAGCATAGTGGTCGTCCCTTCACTACCACCATCATAGTAGGACATAGAGATGGTTGCAATAGTTTTCGAGGGAGAAGGTGACAACTCAGTTGCACCTATGATGATAGAACCTCTAGAGTGTCACCCCATAATTCAATTTAGAGCATATTTCTTGTGAGTATAGCCCTCACTCCCGGCAGGGGAGGTCCTCATGGTACATGATAGTAATCCCACCACATTAAAGTCATTTGTGTTAGTTTGATCTCTCTAGATGATATAGTGGCCCATTATTTCATGGAGAAAGAAGAAAGAGATCCATTTGACTAGTATGAGGGACAGGGGTTTGCATGGTAGATACCAAGTGATCACTCCTTAAGTAGACAATGGAACAGCAGGATGACCACTATTCAACCCAACACCTCCTTCAGTAGATAAAACAGAAAGATGAAAAAATAGATAGGATGGAGGAGAGGCTCAAAGATTTGCTAATAAACATCTTAGCACTTCAAAACCAAGCATAGTCCATCCCTATCAAGACCTCGAGTTGGTGCATGTCTTGGACCTAGCCAAGACTTTACCTCAAGTAGAGCAAGGAAACATCAACATGTATAGGAAGGTAGTGGATACTACCTCCATAAAAAAACATCAAGCATGGTTGAGCTAGGTGAAGGAAGCGTTCGAGGAGGATCATCAGTTTTAAGGGTAGACCCTACCCGAAGGAATTTGATGCAATCCAATATCGTAAGAGTTTCGTGCCACCTTCTTTCAAGAGTTTTGATGGTAGTGGGAACTCGAAGCAGCACATTATGCATTTCAGAGCTAGTTGTTGCAATGCTGGTGGCAATGATGCTTTACTCTTCATCTTAGTCGGTAGCTTGGGTATAGCATTTGGTAGTGGTTGAACTTCCCAATAGTTCATTGATGACTTTTGCTGAGTTGGAGCAACTCTTTATTAAGAGATTTGTTGGAGCTCAGCAAAGGGTCACTGTTGGCGATCTTGTTGTGGCTCAATAAAATCCTGGTGAGTCCCTCATTGATTACATTCTCAAATGGCATAATTTGAGTAAGCAATATGAACCTCAATATGGAACAACATGCCATTGATTCAGAATATCCATGGCGATCCCTTCATGCTCAAAGGTTTCACCATCAAAACTTTGAAATTAATAACAAGGAGGCTAGCTTGCAAGGAGAAGCTACACTTCTCCGGATCTACCAACAAAGCCAAAGCCACGAGCTATATGAGAAGAAACCAAGGCGTGATAGCAATGGATAAGGGAAACAGAGAAGGTTTGAGAGTCCTCATGCTCGATCGTTGCTTCCACCTCCTTTACCACCACCGGCGCCACTGCATCCCTCCATGGCTGCCTCCTCTTCCACCTCATCTTTGCATCGTACATACCCACCATCAAGTATGGTCCACCTACTCTTTTGGATAAACTTAATAAGCCTTATTCATTTAATAGGGAGGTAATCGGAAGATCTTTAAGAATCTCTTGAAGCTACAGAACTTAGGGACAGAGGAAAAAGCCATGATCTAACTTTTTCCCCACCATATCTAGGTCATGTTTTGGAAGATTGCTTCACATTCAAGGGGCGGCTTGAACATAGCTTCAAGGCAGTCTTTATAGTTTTGAAGGAATACCTTATGGAACAACCATCCATATTAGGGTAATCCTTGGGATACTTACCCTTCCAAAACTAAAGAAGGTTGGGATATCTCCTTGTCCAAAATCTAAGAAAATTGTATCAAGATCAAGAAACTTATCTTGGGTGCAGTTAGGTCAAACCTCCAACATCAAGGTTTACAAGTTGCAGAGCCAACTCAGAAGGGGAGCTCAGCGGCAAGCAAGATGTACTGGGATAGCAGATTGCAACCATCGACTAAGTCCAAAGTCCATATTGTCTTCGCATCTTTACTAGCTCTTCTTCTTATAGTAGACATCTTGTATGGACAGGGCATTAAATCCTCACCCTCTTACTTTACTTGATTTCTACTTGTACCTATCAAATTTAAGAAATTGAAGAAAGTTAGCATGAATTATATACGTGACTTATGGGTTGTCGATTATATTCTTAAACTTTCAAGTCAACAACTACAATAGTTGATCTTCCTCTCTTTTGATTTAGAGTTGGATTTTCCTCATGAATACATTGGTTCACCTCTTGAGATAGGGAGATCATCCATTTTGAGGGTCCCATAGAGAAGCTGTGTAGGTAGAATCTTCATTACTGCCATAGAGATCATCAGTCAACCTCCGTGGTGGAAGGTTCTACCTCCTAGGCGGCACCTCAAGATGAGGAAATAAGTCATTGGTTGAGGAGGATCCCCCTCCATGGATGTCTCACCCTTGGATATGTTTGTGGAGGATCAACCCAAGGTGCACTATAATATCCTCTCACCTATGAAAGATGTCATTGAAGCTAAGCATATATGCCTAGTCTAATCCAAAGAGATGAGAATCATTAATCAAGGCTCTCCTTGATCCTGATATGCTTTGGTGCCAGATTATTGATGAGGAGGCACATTATTCTATAGAAGCTGGGGATTACTTTCATAGATGAAGACCTTCTTCAGGGACATGGAGTCCCCTCTACATTAGTGACATGGGATTCAAATTTGCAGAGTTCTCATCGAGTGCATCTGAGACTTGATTCAAACTTGCCGAGTTTTCTGATCGGTGCATGTAATATTATGAGTCTAAAGACCTTGCCTATTTGAGGATCGACATCTCCACACTCCAAGGATGGGATCTTTGTTAAGAGGATTCAATGAACAAGTGAGAGGGCTTTAGGTTCCATAGTGTTACCTTTGGAGATAGGTATTTGGAAAGGCAGCCAAGTTTTATATCATTGATTTGAATACTTCCGTTCACTTTGCTTGGTAGGCCTTGAATACACTAGAACAAGATGATTTCATCCTCCATCATTATCAAGTTGAAGGATGAGATTAAGTACTATTTCAAAGGAGATGAAAAGTCATTTTAGTTAGAGGTTGAGATATATGAGGATGACCAACTATCATCCTCAAAATACCCATTCTGAACTTGGACAAAACTCAAATTCAAAAGAAAAAAAGAAAAGAAAATAAAATGCAAAAGAAAAGAAAAGAAAATAAAAATCCAAGTGAACAAGAAAGGGGAATTGAAGAAATAGAGCCACATATCACATTCCACCTTTGTTCATTCCATCATATGGACATGTGGGTAGGATGACTCAAGCTCCAAGCAGAGGTAGCAAGGTAGTTCTAGAGATGGAAGACCCACGGTGTCACCAATAATGGTTATGTTTCAGTTCATAGGAGTACCCCTACTATTCTCCAAACTCAAATCAATTCCATATGTTTGAAATCCATGATTGAAATCCCAAGTTTGAAATATTCTAAGTCCTTTGATTCCTTCTCATGGACTTAGCTCAAATCAAGTTCAAATCACTTTAAATTCATGGGAATTTTCTCATAACTCTTTATATTCTTATTTATATTCACATATATAAATGAAATATAAATTCAAATCAATCAAACTAAACTCAAAAATTAAATCCCAAATTCATGGTCAAATTCCAAATATTCCCTAAGCCCATTAATTCTCTCTTAAGGACATAGCTCAAGTTAAGTTCAAATCACTTCAAATTCATGAAATTTTCTCACAACCCATTTATATTCTCATTTAGATTCACATATATAAATGAAATATAAATTCAAATCAATCAAACTAAATCGAACAATCAAATCCAAATTTTAAAATATTTCCTAAGTGACTTTGATTCCCCTCTTATGGACTTAGCCAACATCAATTCAAATTCACAAAATTTTCTCATAAACCATTTATATTCTCATTTATATTCACAAATATAAATAAAATATAAAAACAACCAAAATCAATTCCAAAGATCAAACCTATATTCAGCCTAAATCAAACCTAAGCCTTTCAAGTCAAAATCTTGAACTTAGACAAATCAATTTCAAATCAAGCCAAACTCTTGATTTTTATTCATGATTCAATCAATCCTTCAATCATGAATCCAAATATAAATACAAACTTGAATCACTTAACCAAAACTAAATTCAAAAATTAAGCCAAAATTAAATTCTTGTTCAATATGAAATTATCAAATGAACCAAAACCCATTTGACTTCAAGCCACTTGCAAATAGATTTATATTTCAATCATAAGTCCATATGTGAGTTCAATCAAACTCAAATCAAGCTTTGATCGAGCCATTTAACCCACTTAGGCTCACTTGACCCAAAGTGACCTAAAGTACCCTTATGAGCCAAATTATAATACTAACTAAATTGGATTGAACTAAGCTCATCTAAACCTCTCATCATGATCAACAATCATCATAAGATGATCAATCAATCAAATTAGGTCAAACCAAGTCAAACCTAAGGTTGTTGACCACTTTCAAATGAAACCTAACATAGCCAAAATCTACCATAGGCCAAATTGTTTGAAACCATTGATCAAAACTCATTCATGACCAATGTTTGAACTTGACCAAGTCAACATTTGAGCCTAACCTGACAATTGGCCACTTGACCCAAGTTGAAAGTTGACCTAAAAATCAAAATGTGTTAAAACTTGATCTAAGCCAAATTGATTGAAACCAATGGGTCAAGTTCATTCCAAATCACTTGTTGAACTTGACCAAAGTCTTAATTCCAACTAGACCTAGCCCAATTGATGTGGAAAGCGCATCTTTGCGTCGATTGTACACATGGCGACAAGATTTAATTAAGTTATTAAATCTTAATTAATCTCCAAACCTTCTAAATTCTTATCTAAGCCTATAAAAAATAAAAAAAAAATAAATTGCATTGGGTAGATAATTGAGTAGAATATTCTAAAATTTTAATTAATTGAATAGTTCTTTTCTAATTTGGATTTTATTGGGAATGTTACTAATTACTCTTAATTACTCCATTGATTAATCCCAAACTTCTTTTGTATGATTAGTGGGATGTCTCCATCTCCAATTTTCTTGGGATTTATTGGTGGCTTAATTAGAGGAATTGCTAGTTCATATCTTAATCACTCACTTAATGTAATTAGGCTTAATTAAGGGTATAATTAGTGATTTAACCCTCTAATTGAGTCATTTAAACTTTGATTAAGTGAATATGAAGATTAAGAAATAATTTTGGAATACTTTCCTTAAGATATTCTCTAAAGCTCCTTTTCTTCCTTAATCCATCCTTAATTAAGGGACTAATTACCCCCTTAATTAATTTCATAAAATTCTAAAACTTTCTAGAACTCAATTAATCTATCTTGGGTAGACTCTTAAGCTTTCAAGAAGTACATTAAGGAAATCAAAATATAACTCACATGTGTGAGGGGATGAAATTACTTAAGTTAAACTCCTTAGTTTAATTAATCATTGATCATGAGCCAAACGTATTAGGCCCTTTTCTTACTAGGTGCATTGTTGATTTAAATTCTTTGTGTGGTTTTATGTCATCTCATTAGCTCATAATTATTTGATTAAGTAAGGTGGTGTAGGTAAGGGATAATTAACACTTAATTCATACCTTAATCAAAATATAAAATCGATAATTGAATTTAAATATCATACACATGTAGGAATGGGTTAAACAACAAACACCTCATATTTCTGAAATTAAATCAAACTCAAAATAAACCTTCTTTAAAATAACTTGATTTATTTTAAGCTTTCTTTTTCATAAGATTATCTTTATTAATTAGGAATGAATTTATATTACTTTCATCACTCTTTAGAATTCAAAAAATGAATTTTCTTTCAAAATAAATGAAAATGAAAATGTTTTTCATGTTTGTAGTTATTCTAAATAATGAATATATAGAATCAATTACCAAAATTGAAAGTGTATTTACCTATAGTTTATTCATAAAGTTTGAATGTGAATATAAATGATCTTATGTTTGCTCTTTCTTTCCTCTTAACATGGACTTGGATAAGATTTGCAAAGTGTATAATTCTTTTAAAGGAATATAACACTTGCTTAAAATCTACTCTTATCCTCTCCCATGTTATAACCTAAGAAGGATCCTTACATTTACACATATAAATTGCATAAACAAATCCAAAAGTACAAATACAAACTTTTTGTGTCCTTTCTGTCCCATTCATTTCTTTTATACATATGCTTTTTTGCATCCTTTCTTTTCCAATAATTTCTTTTATACATATGCTTGTATTTAAGAAAAGTGGTATATTAGTCTGACAACCACAGGTTGAGACTTTAAGTAACTAAGTAGGTCTTATATCTTACACCCACAGGACTCAATGGCAATTACTCACTTATGCCTTTCATACATTCATGTGTGCATGTGAAAAATGGACAAGAAAACCTCTTTTCTACTTAATGAAAATCATGCATCATAAGCATTCAAATTTTTCTTAAGTGACTAACTTAGCATTCATCATAAAGCATGCTAAACATTCCCATTTGGTGTGTATAGATATGCTTAGGATTCATCCATATGCATGTTATACATGTTGGGAAAGAAACCAAGTGATGTGTATTTTGTGATATTAATTCACTTTAATTAATCTTAAAATGCCTTTCTTTTGAATAGGTTTGTTTAGAGTTCATCATAAAGCACACACATTAGAGTAAGCCACCACTTCTAGCTTTTTGTTAGGGTGATGCATGGTTTGATGTTTGCTTTTGTTTTGTGAGTAATATTTTAGTCTGGATGTTAGGGTGAATGTGCATAGACTGGACGATAGGGCGATCTTAGTCTAACCATTGTCTTTTACAGGGGATTGTGCTTAAGGGATGTTGTAATAAATAAAAATATAAATGATTTTGCTGTGCAGGTGCTTATACCACTAAGCATAATCTAATATGCCAGTCGGACTTAGTCACCCATGTGTGGGGTGTTAAGTCTAATATACATGCTTGAGATTTGTATGATTTATTTTAGCTAATATCTTTTTTGGTGTTAGTTAGATTTCCATTTTTCCCTTTTCATGTAATTTTTGCAATTAGAATTTTGGAATGATTGTTATGGGGATTAGGATGAGCATTGGTTATAAGACCATGTACCATGTGAAGCCTTTGCATCCACATTCTAACCATCCAAAAGAAGGAACTAAAGAAGAAAGAAGAAAAGAAGAATCAAGAAATGAAGCTTGAAGACCCCCATAATAATGAATTCCTTGCTTAATTGTACTTAATTCATTTATAATCTAGGTTGTATTAGGGTAGAGTTCTACCCAATTTATTTTGGTTTTGCGGTGGTGGATGAATGGCCTTTTATTCTTTTATAAAATGTGTGATGTTTTGTTTAGCTTGTGCATTAAGATGGCATGTTTTCCTAATTTCTTTCTTGCTTGGTTTATGGCCTAGATAACGATTAGGCTCTTAGGAGAAAATAATTTTTTTACTAAATTAATCAACTCAAATTTAAAAATAAATAACTCATAACCTCACTTAAAGTCTAAGTTAAAATCAAGATAAAAGTATTAGCAACCCCATAGCTGGATGAGTATTTCTTTTATAACATCATGCACAAAAGCATCTTGTTTCACTCTTGATTGGAGGGCTTCTACATCTGCAAGAGAAACTTGGCTTGGCTTCTGAGAGCCATGGTGGAAACACACCTCCTCCCTTCTCGCTGATTTTAGCCAATAATCTTACTTCTCATGCATTAGGCATATGTATCCTATAAGCCTAAGTCAAAATGATTGTCCAAAAATGAAAATAAAATGTAATATGAATTGCATTATATCTAGGTCATTTTTCATGCTCTTACATGATCTAGTCTCTTAAACAGTGAGTTTAAGGACTTAGTCTCTTTCTAAACAAATAATAGCCTAGTTATCTTGCATAAAGCATATGATGTGCCTCCATGAATTTAAAATCATAGGAGGAGTTAGTTGGCGGCCACCCCTAAGCGGTTGTAAGTCCAAGCAGTTGGGTGGTTTGTCCTCTCTTATAGAGGCAAACCAAATACCCATTTTCACCTTAGATTTAGGTTATGCTTTTGGCCCTTGTCAAAGCTCCCTTGATTTAGGTTCTGAGGTTACTTCTCTCCTTTGTGGGCCATAAGAATAAATCCTCACCTCTTAGGCATTTCCATAATCTCGTGTTATTGAAATATAAGCCCAAAATTTCTAATAAAAAATTCAACTCAAAGAAATTAGATCAATTTCAAAAATATAAAGCCCAACTATAGGATAGTTTGAGATGCTCGCTAGGTTTCCTAGCATCGTGAGCATCTCCTACTCATTCCCATTTGGCTTCGATAATAAATCTCTCTTTGATCAATCACATTTGATCTTCAAAATGAATCAATCGACTGATAGTCCTTTCCTACTGAAATCTTTAGAGACAACTACCATTTACCTTAATCGAGAGTTTTCCTAAGGAATCCCCATTCCTTATGATGTAATTAACTATGGGGCATTGCCCCTATAAGGAACTTAACGAACACAGTTTAAAATAAACCTTGCTTTACTTTTTCATGTAAAGTAGGGAAAGAATATTTTACTTCCCCGTAGAGTCCTTATTGAGGTGATTAGGTCTATTAAAGGGTAGTGACTTTTATCTTTCGAGATAGTACACTATTCCTTGATGACATACTCGACCACCTGAATAAGTACATCTACGGATCTATGTGACATTCTAAAAAGATGAATTTCTACATATATAGTTTTGCCTCTCCATAATGTGTATGGAAAATTTTCTCCACAAGTTTTTCTAGGGACTCCACGAGGATGGTTCTGCTCTCCATCTTTGGTAAATGATCATTCTCTTTAAGTATTGATAGTGGATTTGCACTTTGGTATGAATCTGAGACTATCCTTATTTCCATTGGCACTTAGCTCATTTCATTCTTGAGTTGAGTTAGCCAACATCTTTAGGTTTTAGGACCATTCCTTGTTGGCTTAAAACCTCGTTGGTTCTCCAATGGGTAAAATGAAAATATCTAAAATAAAAAAGAAAACATCATTTTAGAGACTTCCTCCTTATCATTTTCATGATAAGAAAAGGTTCATTCTAAAATAATAAAAGACAAAAATAAATCTTCCATAAGAACTTTGCTTTTCAAAAGCACTCTTTCAAAAATGCACATAATAAATTTTTTCACAAAAATTTTCTTAAATCACCCTCATCTAACAATTATTGTAATTGTTACTTATAGGAATCCTCAAAATAAAAATAATAATCTTTTCCAAAGCACAAATGAGCATCTTCCCATCAATTCACTTTGATGAAGATTTCATTTTCAAAATAAAATGAACAATCATCTTTCTAAAATCAAAAAATAAAATCAAAATTTTTTTCGAAAGCACAAATGAAAATCTTTCCATCAATTCACTTTGTTGAAGATTTCATTTTCAAAATAAAATGAACAATTATCTTTCTAAAATCAAAAATCAAATCAAAATTTTTTTCAAAAGCACAAATGAACATCTTTCCATCAATTCTCTTTGATGAAGATTTCATTTGAAAAAAAATAAAATGAACAATCATCTTTCTAAAATCCAAATCAAAAATTTTCAGAAGCACATATGAACCTTCCATTCAATACACTCACACTTATTGAATGGAAGTTTTATTTCCTAAACAAAATTAAAATTTTCAAAAGCACATGTGAATCTTTTCATTCAATATACTCATAGTTATTGAATGAAAGTTTCATTTCCAAAACAAAATTAAACTTTTTAAAAGCACACATGAACATCTCCATTTAATATACTCAAATTTATTAAATAAAGATTTCATTCTCAAATAAAAAAATAATCACTTAGAAATCCTACTTGAACATATCTCACATGTGTTTTAAGTTGGAATTCCTCTCTTTCAAAATAGCAACAATCACACACAAAAATTTTACACTTCAAAAGTAAGATTGATCTCCATTCTACATATCTAAATTTGCTGAATGGAAGTCCCCTTTTCAAAAATTAAAACTCCAACAATCATATTTCAAAAATTTTCAAACACATTTGGAACTTCACTTAACATTCCCAAATTTTTTAAGAGGAGTCTCCAAATCCAAAAATTCAAAATATTTCAATCACATTTGGAACTTCATTTAACATACCCAAATTTGCTAAGTGAAGTTTCCAAATCCAAAATAAAAAATTTTCAAAAATTTTCAAAACACACTTTGGAACTTCATTTAACATACCCAAATTTGTTAAGTGAAGTCTCCAAATCCAAAATTTAAATTCAAAACACATTTTGGAATTTCATTTACATTACTCAAATTTGTTAAGTGAAGTCTCCAAATTCAAAATCCAAAAATTTTTCAAAACACATTTGGAACTTCATTTAGCATACTCAAATTTGCTAAGTGAAGTTTCTAAATTCAAAATCAAAACAAAATTTTCAAACACATTTTTTGAAAGTCTCACTTAACATACTCAAATTTGCTAAGTGAAGTTTCCAAATTCCAAAATCCAAAAAAATTTTCCAAACACATTTGGAACTTCATTTAACATAATCAAATTTTCTAAGTGGAATTTCCAAATTCAAATTCAAAACAAAATTTTCAAACACCTTTTGGAATTTCATTTAGCATACCTAAATTTGCTAAGCAAAATTTTCATTTCACAAAATTAAGTGGGACTTCATCTTTGGCACACCAAATTTGCTAAGGAGAAGTTTCCATTTACCAAAATGAAATAAACAAATTTGAACACACCATTTGGAATTTCATATAGCATACTCAAATTTGCTATGTGAAATTTCCATTTCACAAAACCAAGTGGGACTTCATCTTTAGCATACCAAATTCTAAAGTTGAATCTCCACTTTCAAAACTTGATTCTTCTAAGCATACTTAAGTAAGTATAAATTTTCCAAAATCAAAACAAAATTTTCAAAAGAAACGATCATTTTTACTTTATCATACCCAAATTTTCTAAGTGAAATTCCAAAACAATCAAACAAAACAAAATCAATTTGACCCCTTTTCTTTAACAAACAAATTTTGAAAAGTCATCAAACCTCAACATAAGGATCAGGTTCTAAAACTTAAATCAAATTGAGGTCTTTCCTCCAAAATTCTAATATTTAGAACCCCATTTAGCATACCCAAATTTGCTAAAATGAGGGTTCCAATCCAACGATCAAATCAAGTTAACAATTCAAAGCAACAATATTCAAGCAAAGACCTATCTTTCCAACAAGATTAGTCCTCATGACCATTAGTGGAGAAGAGGTGGCATGCAAGGAACAACTTCCCCAGCTTGACCTACAGTTTGATTCTGAGTTTCCCTCACCAAAGGAGAAACATCCATAGGAGTTCCTTCAAGAGCCAAGAACATGATTAATAAGGATTTTTGAGTATACCTTATTCATTCTAGATAAGTATGACTCAAATAACTTTAATCCTAATTCCCAAGAGAAGATAACTCTCAAAATAATCGTGATCCCTAAAATAGCGATACCAATGGACTTGATGTCTTCAAGGATTCTAATTCAGGGTGTCACTATTAACAAAGAGTTAGAATCATCAAATCCAGTAGAAGAAATTTTGGGCACTATAAAGGAGTAGGTAGACATCAGTTCTACCTCTCTTTCAGAAGATATCACAGAAGCCAATTATTGCAAGAGTCTTACCACTTTGATCAATATCATAGGAGGAAACAAACCAGTCGTTGGAAATAATTAAATTCTAAAACTTTTTTGAAATACACTTTAAAATCCAAAATAAGAACTCCATTGTTCTGAAGGTCAATCTGAAGATCTCAAACTATTTTGGAAGGTTGTCCACTAATTCAAGTAATAAGCATCTTCACCTCTTCTAAGGAGAAAGAAAAGTGTTTGGTTGGAGCTCAACCTAATTTTTCTTTGCTTAGTTAGTGGAAACCTTCTCAAGTCATATTGAACATAAAGCATCCTAAGGAAAAGAAAACACAATTTCCTTGAAGAAACACAATATAAACTAAAACTCAAAGAGAAAAGAAAAGAGAAAAAAAAAAGAAACATTGAAAGAAAAGAAAAATGAAAAGAAAAGAGAAAGAAAAGAAAAGAAAAAAGAAAAGGTAAACACCAATAACACACACATTGATTTGGAATCATGTGTATGAGGTGTAAAGAGAACATACAAAATGAGTTTTGAGTCTACTTTTGACAAGTCTTTGGAGGAGATAGCCAATAAAATAAAAAGATTGAAAAGGATGATTCATGTATAGTATGACTAGAAACTTAGTAGGTATATGTGCACATTGACTCCAATTCTATTATTTCATTATATGATTAGAAGTTAAGAGTTGCTCTTAAAACCTCTAATAAAGAATTTTGAAGACTCATCATTTGCCAAGTAGGTATAGGGCAATAAGATCTCTTCTTTTGCCTAGTCTACCTATTTGCTTAAAGAATTTTGAAGACTCTCAAGTAGGGGATACACTCCCCCAAAGTTTAGAAGAAAATTAAGTCTTCAATTAATGAGTTTTAAGAGATTAACATAAAGGTGGTCCACCCACCCTCCCAACATCTATACATGATAAATCAGAAAGAAAATACCAACAACTTGGTTAGGTTGCTTTTGTGGTTTAAAGATTGCTTTATTTGAGATCATAATGAAGTGCTTAATGCATCTCTAAAAGTATGCAGTATATAAACTCAATTAAACTTATTGCCTTCCCCACTTTACAAATTTTTGAGGCAAACATTTGCTTCAAGAAGAAGATCAAAGTCTAAAGTCAACCTTATTGAATAATGCAGATGCTATCATTCCCAGTCAAGAAATGTGAAGGATATTCAAATTCGCACATGCACCGATTCAAAAAATTTTAACTAGGCATCCACATTGACTACTTCAAATCTTATAGCAAATATAACCTCTTTGCATGAAGCCTCCTCATTCAAGGATGGGTTTGAAATTCCAGAGGATGAGAAGTCATTTGCACTTATCATTTTCATTAGAATTTACCACTATAAGGTCATGCATCTATCTAATCATCAGTATTAAGAGAGGAAGACCATCTTTACGATCTGAGTAGTTATCTTCAATTGGTTATGAAGCTATAGTCTGAAGTTGAATCCCTCAGAATATACAACAAGGACAACTTTAGGGGAGTCTCTAAGGCTTGTAGCAAAACATCATGGAATAACAAAGTTGGATCCAAAAGAAATTGAAACGACATCAGAGATGCAACCTCCAAAGTTCAGCCCAAGAGAAGGAAGACTTTCGATCAACATTGAATATAGTTGGTTTAAACTCTTTCAAAATTGGTCTATCTCAAAATTTTCCAAATTAAGATTCTACTTTCAATCATTGAAAAGCCTACTTTGGTACTTCTAATGATGGAAAACAGTTTAAACCAGTATGGTAAGAGAAATGCCTATGGGCATGCCAAAACCTCGAGTTGTATAAAAAAAAATGATTCAAGCTCACAACATGTGCTAGGTCTCTCCAAGTAGGAGAACTTGTGTTAGTCCTAAGATGACCAATTGTTGCCCATCGAAAGATGGGAGGCAAGTTTGAACCCACTTGGGAATGCCCCTATGCTATAGAGAAGGCCTACCAAGGAGGATCTTATTAGCTTATTGATTATAAAGGGGAACACCCGATGCTTCTAATTAATGGGCTCTATCTAAAGAAATATTACCCATGAAATAAAACTTGTTTGAAAATAATCATTAATAAAAATAACAAAAATCAGATTCCTTTCATCAAATCTTCTCTTCTTTCGAAGTGTTATTTTGGTTATCTTAGGAATCCACCATGACGTGTTGTAGGGTAGATGTAAGAGTCCCCCAGTGGCATCATATCCTTCTTTCACATCATAAACACAACCTCTTGGTACTATTAGAATAACTGTGAGAGAACCCAAGTGACATCCTTTTAGATTAGCACAACTAAGTTAAGTGTAAGAGAACCCCAGTGGCTTCCTTTCTTAGTGAGAATTCTTATTTCCATCCATGATATCATTTCAAATTACCCTGTGTATTTTAAGGTAGGTGTAAGAGTCTCCTAGAGGAATCCTATTCCTTCTAACACATGCACAACAACAAAGGCAAATCTTTTGTCTCAGACTATTTTGATGTGGGAGCAAGCCCCCTGTGGCACTCACTGCTCTAGATTGGGTTTACATGCTACCTCGCTAATGTGTCACCCCAGTGATCATTTGTTGGAAGATGTGAGTCCCCACACTTTCTTCCTAATTTGAACATTGAAAACCAATGAGTGTCTTGTTAGTATGGTATGCTTCACTGCCCAGCTAGTAAGCTACCTCATGTTGACTTTGCTTAAGAAGATGTGAGTCCCCGTGCTTTCTTCTTCAACTATCCATCATGCTCTAACTAGGTTGAGTATATTTGAGGTTTAGGATTAGTCCCCCAGAGGTTCCTTTCCTCTTGACTACTTTTCAGTTGATATAAGTCACCCAGTGGCATTTACTCAATAGTCGCCCTAGGTTGGATAACACCTGTTGAGCCGAAGACAGACAATCCTAGTAGTCAATTTTACTATAGGAGGATGTGAGTCCACGAGCTTCCTTCGTAGGCTAATTTTTGCAAATTGGAAGGCACCTTATGTTGGTTGATGTTCGCTATGCTGACAATAATTCACCTGGTGAGTACACCACTCTTGGCAGGTCTGAGTCCATGAGCTTTCTCCTTGAGTTGGACACTGAATACCTATTGGATATATGACTTGCCATGTCATTTTCTCCAAGGTGTTGGATTAAGCCCTTTAGCGACCCCATCCCCTGTGGGCACTTTATTTGGATCAAGTCCTTTGAAACCCCATTTAGACACTAACCAAGTAACTTTTGGATTGGACTGTCCTCCATTCCTAGTAGCCACCCCAGTGGTTGGAGAATTTGTTCAACGGATATGCAGATTCTCCCTTAGTTCAGTAAATCTGAGATAGGTCTAGGCTGATATAAGCTCCTTCTTTGTTTGATCCCTCACAAACTAACAAGGTCCATGTTAAAACAAACTAAACAAATGAACAAATTAATTTTTGCTTGTGGATTAGGAATTCAAGCCTCCAAAGGGTCCTTTCTCCCAAGCAGGCATCCAATCTTTAGGGAAGTGTCAACAAAACTTTCTATAGGAATTGCCTGACTACTTGAGTTGAGGTAAATCCTCTGGTGTAGTATAGGTTAGGTTCAATCTATTTTGCCATAAGCGGGTTACCCAGTCATTCGCTTTGAAAGATGTATGGCGCATTCTTTCTAGCATGATTGTCACAAATCGATGGGCAGCCCTAAGTCAGGTTCGATTTGTTGCCTAAAGAAACCGATCACCCCAATGGTCTTTTGTAGTGAAATATGTGAGTCCCTGAGCTTTCTTCCCTTAAATTGATCATTGCAAACCAAAAGACACTCCTTTGGTCAGATAGCTCTCCCATCAGCCGGGAAGCTACTCACTTTGGTTCAGTAAATCTGAGATAGGTCTAGGCCTCCATGGCCCCTATTCAGTTTGAACAATCGCGAACCAATGAATCCATCAACTTAAATAATCTAAAAATGAAATCTAATCTTTGACTATTCTTGAGCTGATTTACGTCCCCTAGTGGCATTCACTCAATAATCAGCCCTAGGACGGGTTCAATTTGTTGCCCAAAGCAACCGATCATCCCAGTGGTTTCTTGTCTCTAGAAGATGTGAGTCTGTGCTTTCTTCTTAAGACTTGACCATTGCAAAATGAAGGGGATCTTCTTTGATTGGATAGTCCTATCTTGTGGTTGGTAGACTACTCCCTTTGGATTGGTAAATCTAAGTTAGGCCTCCATGT